>JAEUWP010000539.1:0-38972 GCA_018524725.1 Podaxis mareebaensis | reverse complement strand
ACAAGTAGAAAGCATCGTTTCTACTTGGTTAGGTGGAGACTCGAATAGAAAGTCTTTATCAACAATAAGTGATATGAATTAAGTTTTCTTATATATCTCTATCACTCTCTAAGTTGCTTAAGGATTCTATTGAGGAGTAGACATATTGTGCAACTATAAGTAATAGTTATCTTGATGCATTGACTCTGTCAGTGTCTAAAGGTAATCTATCTGTTAGTACACAAGAAGTCTCCTTTGATATGATCTTAGGATACATATTGGGCCTCTTTATGGACTGAAGTGGCCTCACTATAACAGGAGGAGGGAGTCAAGGGTATGGATTGGATGGTGTACACCTAGTAATAGGCAGGGGTAAACAAGATGTGTTGGACAACAGTCTGGACAAAAGGTCAGATGGTGCTCCACTGAAGTTATCTTGCAGGAGACTTTGGCTGAGGATGCTCCACTGAAATTATCTTGCAGGAGACTTGGGTCAACTCATAGCCACAAGGACAAAAGAGAAGGTAAGGAGTGGAAGTGTAGCTTTATGATTCTGTTATGTAGAGACAGTTTCTACATATCATCTCAGTGCAGAGAGATACTGTCCTAAGACGCAACACAGCACTATTAAGTTCCTGAAGTGGAATGCCCATCTGTTCTCTGGAAAGAACTAGAGGCTGGCTGGAGATCTCACAGGGACTGCCTAGGGAGAGATATGACTTGTAAGGTTGCAGGCTACTCCATAGGTTTAGCTGTTACACCAGTTATCCTGTCGAGGCAGGTAGAGCTCTCATGCAGCAAGAAGATAAAGCAGAAGACAGTCCTCACTATTCTTACACTATGTACAAATGATCATAAAGCTAAGTTCTACTTACTTTACAAGCTATCTAAATACTGGCACAATTGCTATTCTACATGTCCTAAAGGAGAATCTTTGTAGTTACCTCAGTACTCTAAGTATAGTTGACCAAGCCCGAGGTAAGATGAGATCTACAGAAGACAAGCTATTATTATACAACATATCACTGAGCCCAAGTACTAAAGATAACATGACTTTGGAAGACCTGAGGTGAGACCAATGAGAGTTGAGATGAGGCAAGAGTAGAGTCCTGGAGTAGTGGGAGGCAAACATGACAAAGAGATGGAGAACAACTGAGAGAGAGGAAAGGTGGCACAGATGAAGATGGAAGCTAGAGGATTGTAACACTTCATACCATGGAAGAAGAAGAAATCGATGAACTCAACCACATTACCCTGGAACCTGAATCATTCCTAGAAATCAACTTCAAGGCAAATGCTTCACAAGCCATCACACAGCAATATGGAGATCAAAAGAAAGAATCTGATCCATGAAAAGTCATTCCAAAGGAATTCTATGACTACCTCAATGTATTTTCCGAGAAGAAAGCATCACAATTCCCACCAAGCAGACCTTGGGATCACAAGATCAAACTCAAAGACTCATTCGAGCCTAAATCATTCAAACCATACCAACTATCACCTATTGAAATGCAGGAACTTGACAAGTTCATTGACAAAAACCTTGCTAAAGGATACATTCATCCTTCTGAATCACCCATGGCATCACCTTTCTTCTTTGTAGGAAAGAAAGACAGCAAACTATGACCATGTCAAGACTATCACTACCTCAACACACATACAATCAAGAATGCATATCTGATACCCCTTATATCTTCACTACTTGACAAACTCAAAGGATCAAAATGGTTTATGAAATTTGACATACAAGCTGGATACAACAATATTTGCATTCGCAAAGGTGATCAATGGAAAGGAGCCTTCAAAACACCTAGAGGATTATTTGAACCTACTATCATATTCTTTGGAATGTGCAACAGCCCTGCAACCTTTCAATCTATGATGGATCACATCTTTGCTCATCTTATTCAAAGAGGACAAGTACTTGTCTACATGGACGACATTCTAATTCATGCCAAAACTCAGGAAGAACTACAACAAATCACCTGAGAAGTACTCGAAATACTCCAAAAACATGACTTATATCTCAAACCCAAGAAATGTGAATTTGAGAAACAATGCATCAAATACCTAGGAGCAGTAGTCACTCCTACCTCAATTGAAATGGATGCCACCAAACTTGAAGGTATCAAGAATTGGCCTACACCAAAGACAACTTGGGATGTCCAAAAATTCATCAGATTCTGCAACTTTTACCAACAATTCATCTGAAATTATTCTAAACACACAGCACCACTAAACACATTAATGTCCAAGAATGTCAAGTTTGAATGGAAACCTGAACACCAACAAGCCTTTGATGAACTCAAAAGGAAATTCAAAGATCAACCTATTCTTATTGCACCAGACCCATCAAAACCTTTTGAAATCAAAACTGATGCATCACAGTACACAGAAGGAGCTGTACTCTACCAGAAAGATGAAAACAGCATTCATTGCCCAATAGCCTTCCATTCCAAAGCCTTTACTCCAACAGAATGCAATTATCATTGCTCAGAACTTGAATGGCTAGCTATAATTATTGCACTGCACACATGGCACCACTACCTTGAAGGATCACTCCATGAAATCATTGTCTGGAGTGACCATGAAAACCTGTCCCACTACAAAGAGCCACAAACCCTCAACAAGTGACAAGTTTGCTGGGTACAATTCATGCAATGTTTCCAACCTAACCTCAAGATCAAACACATCCCTGGTTGGAAGAATGGACCAGCAGATGCACTGTCTAGATGACCCAACTATGCACCACAAGAACCTGAAAACCAAGACATTACCATATTCAATCAATCAATGATTGCCATCATTACAGAAGATGACAAACAAGTCATCAAGAAGCATTGAGAAATGATAGATCCCAATGATGATGACACACTGGATCAAGAATTACCTACTTATGGGAACAGAATCCTAATCCCCAATGAACCATCACTGCACTGCAGATTACTCCAACAAGTACACAATCATCAAACCACAGGACACCCCAGAATAGCTGAAACCCTATGCAAACTCACTGAATATGTTTACTGGCTAGCCATGAAGGACTACATCACCAAATATGTTAATTGCCAGTGGCACAAGATCATTAGATGACCAGACAAGCCACCTTACCAACCAATCCCAGTGCCACAATCAATGTGACCCTTTTCACAAATCTCAATGGATCTAATTATGGATCTACTGCTATCCCATGGATATGATTCTATTTTGGCCATAGTGGACCATGGCCTAACAAAGGGGATAATTTTAGCCCCTACTATGAAGACTGCTGACAGCCAAGTCATTGCTTCTATTTTGGTCAACTGCCTATTTTTGCAATATGGCCTTCCTGATAAGGTCATCTCAGATCATGACCCCCAATTTGCATCCAAAGCAATACAAGAACTGTACAAACTCCTCAACATCAAGCCTGCCTACTCTACAGCTTACCATCTGCAAACTGATGGATCCACTGAACATTTCAATCAAGAAATTGAGACCTATCTCGCTATTGCCACTTCAAGCAACCCAAACAAATGGAGCAAGTACCTTCCAATCTATGAATTCTGCCACAACAATCATCCCCATGCTGGATGCTCTGAAACTCCATTCCAACTACTTTATGGTTACACTCCAAAAGCATTTCCAACAGAAATAGAACCCACAAACAATCCATCAGCAGAAGACCACATGAATCAACTAACAGAAGCCTGCCACTGTGCTATTCAAGCACACAACCATGCCTGTCAAATCATGGCAAGATACACAGCCAACTATCAACTCCCCACCTACTCCATAGGAGACCAAGTATGGTTAGACACATGCAATCTTCCATTGCAAGTTAAATCAAGAAAACTCATCCCAAAATGCAAAGGACCATTTGAAATCATCAAGAAGATATCTGCAGTCAACTTTGAACTAAAGTTGCCCAAAACATGGAGAATTCACCCTGTGTTTCATGCCACTCTACTTACTCCAGTGACTGAAAATAACTTATATGGAAAACACTACCTGCGACCTGCACCAGAACTGCATAATAATGAGGAACATTATGAAGTTGAAGCCATCCTAAATCATCAAAAACTGTGCAACTGCTTCAAATTCCTAGTCAAGTGGACTGGCTATCCACACTCCGAAAATACATGGGAACTGCAGTCTGCATTCTCCAATGCACAGCAAATCCTCAATGCTTATAAAAGGAAGAACAACCTTCACTAAACACCAGAGATGTCAACCACCAACACCCAACAACCCATTGCTCAAACTGAAGCTCAGCAAGATACTCAATTACCTCCCAATGCTACTACAAGCACTAGCTGTGACACAAACAGCCTCCCATCCCTCATTGAGACACCCTCCACCTTCCAAGAACAACTGAATGCCATCACAGAACACCTTGCCATACAGCACATTATGACAACCATGATTATGCAGGATGCTGCACCCTTCCTCATCTCACACCCACTCTGTCTGCTCCCAGCCTACTCAACCTGCATCAGAACCCAAGAATTCATCTGGCCCATCAACACTGGATCCCCAATCAAACTACCTTCCCTCCCTAGTGAAGTATCCAACCTTGACTCCAAACTTGTTTGACTCCAAGAATCTTTGGACTGGGTTAACTCCATCACCCAGGACCCTGCTCTTCAAAGGAATCCACTTTTGGTACAGAACTGCAACATCTATAGGGAAACTATTGCTACTATCATGCATTCTGCTAGAATGCTCATTCGACTTTTGAACTCAATGGAGACAGCCCAACTTGCTTGTATTGGCCACAACATCTCCCCTTGACTATGTAGCAACATCAAGAGCTCAATGTAAGCCTACTGGGGCTTACTTAGAGCTTATGACCTTAGTTCACACCAGTGTACAATAAACCCAATATATTGGGATGTACATAGTGTGTTATAAGGTCAGCTGTCATGATGACAGCTGACAACGAGAATATAAAGGATATTTTCCTGATGGATTAAGTAATCCATCAGGGTTAAGTAAACAGTGAGAATTAAACAATTAATTATTACAATATTGGTTAACAAGAAAGGAGATGGCCACGATAGTAAGGGCTTAACCCTTACACACCCCCTGTTGAGACCATAAAGTACAGTCAAGAATTTCAATGCACAAGTAATGAGGTTACTTGTGGTGATGAGCAGAAGACGGGGACACATATAGTGCCCAATCGATAGTGAGGTTTAAACAAGGTGCTGGATCACCTTGTAGGGGAAGCAGGGTTTGAGTTGACTCGATCACGAGGGTGACAAGGACGAACATGAGTGGGAAGAGGTGATTGATGAGGATTCGCCGATGATGTCTTGAGAGGAGGAGGTGGAGGTGTTGGCCTTGGCCAGAATGGTGATGGGTGGGTGGTCAGACTCAAGGGCAGAGGCAGTGGCCTCAGTCATAGTTGTGTCTGACAGGTGATGTTCAGTGACGTCGGAGGCAGATACAGAGGCATTGGCCTCTATCATTTGAGCATCTGTTTCAGTAGCTGTTTCATAGGAAACCACAGGTGCTGACTTGTTGAAAGTTAGTGCAAGAGGGTGAGTCAACCACAGTTGTAAAGGGGGTGGCTCCAGCAGGCACTGAGGGTAGTTGTGGTTCTGTAGGAGCCAGAAGAAGGGCGATGCCCCTGCTGGTAACCATCTACGGGGAACAAAATGCTCCCCTTTTTCTTGTTGGATGTTCTTGTACTCAAAGTACAAGAACCAGTTGAGGTTGTTGTCAGTGGGATGTCTCCACCCATCCCACTCTGGAATTGCCAGTGGTTCGTGATACCAGTTGAGGTATTCCACCTGGTGGTTGTTGTGTTCATCATACAGGTTGTGGTGAAGTTGGTCACCACAATAGGTGTGGTTCAACCACCACAACCCGAAGAGATAAGCATGGTCTACCCAAGAAGTGGGTATACCATTATGAATGAGGGCATGAGCCACATTGTCGAGGCTCAAGTTATGTGTGGCATAGGAGGTCATGTCTAGGGGCCATATTGAAAATACAGGCCTGTTTTGTGAGGAGTAGGTGCATTCTTGTGGAACATGACTGTTATATCCAGCAATGAATTCCTGGTATAAGTTCGGAGTCATGACAAGGATGGCAAATAGCCTCATGAATTTCTGTGAGGCACTCTTGTTGGATGGGCTCAATGCTTGACCCAAGCCATAACTGAAGACACAACAGTGGTGGACGAGTCTTTACCATTCGAATGCAATGCCATTGTAGGCATTGTGGGTATTGGGATTTCCATAGATGAGGAGATATTGACCTAAGAGGTCAATATCAAAAAGCTGAGGGCCAGTTGGCATTGGGAGGCCTTTACCCTCATTCCGTTTGAGAATGTTCCTAGTGCTGTGATCTTGCACAGCGTGCAGAATGGGCTCGAGCCTGGTCATATATTCCTGTTGCATCCCAGGCACCAGGAAGTTGGGGTCATACCCCTCGAGGTTCAATATGAAGTCCATAGCATCATCATGATGCTCTGGCATGGTTGAGGTTGCAATGTTGTGCAGTTCTCGGAGTAGGAAGTACACCTCGAATCTGCTGTGGATGTTGACATGGCAGTTATTCATAAACCACCATAGTCGTATGACTTGTCTCAGGGTTGTCAGTAGACCCCAACCTGTGATGTGGTGCACTGTGCCCTTCTTGTTGCTGTGCATGAACTCCCTGCCTTGGAGTTCAGCATTGGTGACAAGTCGGGCATTTGTGCCTGGGAATACTGTGTTTATTCACCAGCAATAGTATATGTTGTGTGACAACATTCCTCACATGGAGTTGTCACATTCTCTGATACCCAGCTTGGTACCCCAAAGTCCCCAGAGGTCAGGAATCCTGCCTCCTTGTCCAATGAGGTCGGAGACACCAGTGCAATCATCATCTCCAGACAATTGTGCCTTTTGGTTTTTCTTGTTTTTCTTACAATGATTCCTTGATGAATCGTTGTCTTCATCGCTTGAGTATTCCAGTCCTGAAAGCTGTTCCTCTGGGTCATCTGGACTGTATCAGATGAACTCGTGGTGGAGGTGGATTACAGGTTCTGGTAGGAGATTTCCTGGTGGGTGTACCAGGATAGGTTGGCCAAAGGAGAGTCCCTCTTTGAGGGACTCTGATGGTACAATACCACTTGAGGTCAGTTTTGTTGACCTCAGGGTTGTGCTTGTCAAGGGTTCATGCATGGGGACATCGATGTCCCCAGATGGTACTTCCTCGATATAGGGTAGGGTGATGTCGGCCAGAGGTGGTGGTGGCCAATGCGATGACAACACAGCTGGTGGTGGTGATGGTTGGCGGCATTGGCGAGGTAAGGGTTTTACCTCATTGCCCGTATGTGGTGTTGGGGTGGTGGGGTCTTGTGGGGTGCTCGGCACCCCCCATTGAGATGACATCATCGATTGAGACGTCGTGTGCCATTTTGTGGGCCATTCTTCTTCTTGGTCCAACTTCTTGTTCAACTGTTGTTGCAGGTTCAAGACCTGCCTCTGCAATAGGCTGTTTCGTCCTTTGAGCATGATGAAACGGTCTTGTAAACTGTGGAGCTTTGTTAAAAGCTCCTCGATAATGGCATTGCAGCCAGTGTGTTTTGAGCTGGTGCTCAGCTCGGATATCAGGTCTATGGGTAGACCTGGTATGAACTTAGTAAATGTCCGCTATACCTTTACTAATTATGTTTTCAATCTATTTGTTCATTGTTTTATTTGAAAGCTTTAGTCTTTAGTTTGTTTGTTACTTCTATATCTTTCTATCATTGACTATGCTTATGTAATATCAAAAGTTGTATGACTTTTACAGATTGATAAGCTTTCATCCTATTATTAGAAAAGAAGACTTCTTTGATAAAGAACTTTTTGTATTGAACTATTATTAGTAGGATCATCCTTCTATTGTTCCAAGTCAATCTCTGAGTCAAGCCTTGGTACCTTAAGAACTTCCAGAAAGTTCTAATGTAGATATATAATTAGATACACTGTCCAGTATATAAGTTGTCGACACTAACAAGTAGAAAGCATTGTTTCTACTTGGTTAGGTGGAGACTCGAATATAAGTCTTTATCAACAATAAGTGATATGATCTAAGTTGTCTATATAATATCTATCACTCTCTAAGTTGCTTAAAGTCTTTATATTGAGGAAGTAGACATATTGTATGACTATAAGTAATAGTTATCTTGACACATTGACTCTGTCAGTGCTTAAAGGTAATCTATCTGTTAGTACATGAGAAGTCTCCTTTGATACAATCTGTGGATATGTATTGGGCCTCTTTATGGACCAAAGCAGCCTCACTATAACAAGACCTGCCTCGTTGAGTCAGTTCATCAGCTCTTGGATGTATTGATTGTCCTCGAGTTCTACATCTACAGCCCTTTGCTTTCCTCGAGCTTTTGAGGAAAGCACAGCTGGTGCTGGTTCGGGTGGGTTCTGTTTACCCTTGTCCTTAGAGGACGAGGGTAGCATGGGTTTTTGCACCTTGCTCCTTCCTTTGGCTGAGGCAGCTGAGGGGGGTCAGGATGGAGGAACATCGTTCCTCTGTGCATCAGTTGCTGATGATGTCATTGGGGCCAGCATCGTTGGTCACATTGTTGTAGCTGGCTGATCTTGGGTCAGTGACTGTAATTGTTGTGGTGTGGGCACCATCTGTTGGAATGGTGTGAATGGTTGTTGGATGAGTGGTGCTGGGGTGGATTGCTGGTATGGTGGGTATGGTGCCAGTAGTGGAGGGTAATGTCTGTATGGTTGTGGAAAACCATACATGTGTGGAGAAGGAGGGGGGTAGAATGCAGGGTACAGGAAACCCTGTGTGAACTGTGGAGGTGGCAGAGGCATCACATGTAAATACGATGGGTCCAGTTGGTTTGGGCCTTGTGGTATTGAGCCCACAAGGTTAGATAGTAGTGCTTGTTGGACAGCGAGTTGCTGCCCATTGTGGTGAAGAGCTGGGATTGGGTCAGGTGATATATCCATTGCCCTCCCCCCTTCGAGGCCCATTGGAGGGCCTCCAGGTTGTGCAGGGTGATTTGCTTCACCCTGCACTGATGTGTGTTGTTGGTTTTGTGTGTTTTGTGGTTGTTGCGCATCCATGGTGGTGGTGCTGAGGTGAAGACAGATTAAAGTTATTTGTCCTGTCTCTGTGTTCCCAAACATTGGGAATGCAATCCTCAGGGTCAAGTGTCCAATTTCAGACACCATCAATTTTTCCACTGATAGTCATTGACTGATCTGTGGTAGCTGTCAGATTGACTTAGCACCTTTCAGCTCTAGATACCAATCTAGAGCTGCTAGGTCTTTACAATGGCTATATGGCTCCCAGGTCATATCGCCTAGACTCCAGCAGACTCGGAACTCTGCCTTGCCATTGTTTGTGAAACAATGACTGATGATTTTGTTGATGAACCATTCATGTTCATCATCTATGCCAAAGTCATAGGGTTCTGGTTTGTTTTGGCTTGGGAATAGTGCATCGTCCAATGTGTTATAGGGCTGAAGCAATGATATGTGGAACGTCAGGTGTATTCGATGTTCCTGCAGGGCTGGTGGTAGCTTGAGACAGTAGTTAGACATCTCAGGTTTGGCTTCCAAGACCTTAAAGGGTCTGATGAACTTTGGGCAGAGCTTCCAAGCTCTGCCTTTTGGTAGGTTTAGATTTTTGGTGGAGAGGAACACCAGGTCTCCGGCTTTAATGTCAGGTTCAGGTCCTCTCCTTTTGTTCACCTGGCAGGTTTGGAAAACCCATGCTTCTATGATGGCATCATGAGCAGATGCCAAGTTCATCAGGGTGGCTTTGGCAAATAGTCTAACACCCTTAGGGGGTGTTAGGTCGCCCCATATTTCTCGGATCATACTGGGCATGTATCCACTGTTCAATTCGAATTGTGCATACCCAGTAGTGGCTGATATACTCGAGTTTATAGCAAACTCAGTCATGGGTACCTTGTCTACCCAGTTTTTCTGGTCATGGCTGACTGTTGCTCAGAATATCTGTCCAATATTCCAGTTCATGCATTTGGTCTGCCCGTCCATTTGTGGGTGGAATGATGTGGACATTAGGAGCTTAGCTCCTAAAATTTTATGGAGTTCTACCCACCAAATGGAGGTGAACTTTGAATCTTGATCACTTACAATCGAACTAGGGAGGCCATGTAGCCTCATGATCTCTTGTAGGTAGATCCAAGATAACTCAGATGCTTTCATCCGCATGTGTACTGGAATCAGGTGTATCATACTCATCATTCTACAAATGACAACCCAGAGGTAGTCAAAGCCTTTGGATTCAGGGAATGGACTGATGAAGTCCATTCCAATGGAATCCCAAGGTTTGGTTGGGACTGGTAGTGAGTGCAGTGTCCTGGAAGGTTTCGTAGTCGAGACCTTCGAGCATTGACATATTTTGCATGTTCTGCAGAACATGCATGCATCTTTGGCTATTTTTGGCCACCAGTACCACCTTCAGAGGTACTCTGCTGTCCATTGGTCTCTGAAGTGACCAACAATCTTGTGAGCTTTATTCAGAAGCTCTGTAATTAAGGATCAATCGTTGGGAACGCATACTACCTCCTGTCCTTGGGGGGTAGTTCTTCGAATAATACTGTCATCATTGATGGTAAACCCACTGTATTTCTCAGGTGCTTCAAGCACTGCTGAAAATATGGGGTCGGATGCATATCCTGATGTGATTGTTTTCATCACATCAACTGGGAGCTCCATTGGAGCTTTGGTGGTGATGTTACCCATTAACATGTCTCCCAGTGTTGGAGACTTGACAATTCATTCTTGTGGCTCCTGTTGAGCCACCTGTCTCTGGGCTGCTTCTTGAAGCTCACGAGCTTCGATTTCTTGTTTTTCCTGTCATTCATGCAGGTGGGTGCTTTGCCGCAATGGTCACTCAACCATTGCCTTGACTCTGTCAAGGAGATGCCCAATCTCCTTGGCTCATTGTAGAGGTAGATCCTCGCAGTGAGGATCGATTCTGTGGTCAACTTGGACGTATTCTCCAGGGGAGTGTTCCTCTCCTGGAGTATCACTTTCAAAGTAGTGAGACAAGCAGTCTGCTACTTTATTTCATTCTCCTTTGACATATGTAATGTCAAAGTTAAAGCACAATAGATAGTCCATCCATCGTCATTGTCAGCTAGACAATCGTGTTTGAGTTTTGAAAAACTCCAGCGCCTTGTGATCTGTGATAACATGGATCCAGTAGCCAACAAGCTTGTCCTCCCACTTCATTAGTGCTTCTAAAATCGCTAGTGTCTTGAGTTTGTGCATGGCATAATTCTGCTGTGTGGGGGTGAACTTCTTGGACATGAATCCTGCTGGGTGGCAGTCTGCCCAGGTGGGTCCTTGTCCATACATAGCTCCAACACCTGTCTTAGAGGTGTTGCAGATGATCCATATGGGTTCCCCAGTTCTGGGGTCTATCAGTTTGACAATAGGGGTCTTCTCGCAGATCCTCTTCACCATGTCAAAGCAGCACTGGTGAAGGGGTCTCCAATGGAACAGGGTTCCATTCTGAGTGATTGCAAGCAGTGGCCTGGTGTATGCAGATACATCTGGCAAAAAGTTTGCCAGGTAGTTGACAAGTCCAACAAATCATTGGACATTGGTATAGTTTCTGGGAGTGTGCCACCCCTGAATATGAGTCAGTTTGTCTTTGTCTGGGTGTATCCCTTGGTCATTGATAATATGACCAAGGCAGTCGACATGATCTGCATACAGATCACATTTGGATTGTTTGACATATAACTTGTGTTCGTGCAGTCACTCAAACACAAGTCATAGATGATCTTCATGTTCATCTATTGAGTCAGAGAATATGAAGATGTTGTCAAGGTATATGTGTACACATATACCTATGACATCGCGAAATATAGTGGTCATTAACTGCTGAAAGGTTGCAGGGGCATTACAATCCCCCTGCTGCATTATGTTGCTGACATACATGCCAGTGATTGTAGCAAATCCCATTTTGTCTATGTCTTCCAGACATACTTGGACTTGCTCGTAGGCATCAGCAAGATCAATCTTGGATCAATATCACGCTCGAGTGATGTCTTCTTGAATGATGTCTTGGTCTGGCCAGGGTGTAGCGTCCTTGACAGTGTTTTCATTTCATTGTCATGCATTGATGACAGTTTGTAATTGACTGTCTTTCTTTGGGATGCACAATAACAGTGCTGCTTGGGAGATATGTCATGGCTCCCACCATCTTGCATTCACATAGCAGTTGAGTTTCTGGTGAAACTCCCTGCACAGGGATTGTGGGCATCTGGGAGTGAAGTAGCTATACTTCTTACTCTTGTCAATAAGGTTTATTTCATGATTTACTTCATGAAATGGGGGAAGCTCGTCTGGAGGACCATGCATTATGTCCTCGAATTCATTGAACCACTGCTAGTGCAGCATCAGTATGTCCTTCTTGGAGTACTGGCCTTGTCACTCAGGGTGGTGGTTCCTCTTCTCAGTGTTGATCTGAGCATTTTGTATCCATGTTTCTGAATCATCTTCCACTGGAAGACAAGTGACAATCATACTGCAGAGTTGATCTCATACCATTTTATCAGGGTAATGTACCCTGGTAAACTCCTGGGTTTCAACTATGTCATCGAGGTTGGGTTGTGTGAACCCAGTCAAAGTTGGTAGTTCGTCCCCAGGACAACACATTTCCCATATGCCGCAGACCATGGCATTCCATTCTGCAGGCATGCGGGGGTCATAGTACCACTCAAACATTGGGTTCTGAGTGGGTCTGTCCGTCAAATGAGACTTGTATCTCATTTTTTGTGGTCTATGAGGGGCATTTTGTCCCTCTTCGTTTGGTGAAGGGTGTGATTTTCCCTTCAGTTTGTCTCTCTTGGAGGAGACCTTGTGTCCTCTGTGACCTACATCCCCCCTTCAAGAGTTCATGGAACTCTCAACCTCTTCTAGTAGGTGACAGCTGTTGTGGGGTAATGTTTTCCCTTGGGAACTTTGTTCATCATCTCGAACTTCTTCTATGGATGTTCAACGGATATTATCTCATTGAACATCCTCCACAAGTCAACTTGACTTGTTTTTGTCAGTTGCACAGTGGCAACACAGGTGAGTATCTGATTCGCCAGTGAAGTTCACCACTGCTATGGTTTCATTTCTGATTCTGACTTCATTCTTGATGAAGTCGAGGATGACATTGTTCATACGCATGAATGGCATACTGATTATCATGTCGTAGTGATTGAAGTTCGCTACATCTACATATGTACAAGTACATATGTTTCCAATGGTGACATTTACTGTCACTCTGTACTTGACAGTGGATCAGCTGCCCACTGTCCCCAGTTGCAGTATGTGAGGGTCTAATAGTTCATTGACCCTGATGCCAGCCACTTGTGCAAATGTGGGGGTGATGCCAGTAGTCATACTACCGGAGTCCCACAGTGTCCAAGTGTCAATACCATTGACACCAATGAGAGTGGCGAGACATTGTTTCTTGCTGAGGGAGGCTTGGGGCTGAAGAATCTTATCCTTCTCTTTATGGAGGGTAACGCAGTGTACCCTCACTTTGTGGTCTGGTTTCTCACTGGGCTCGACAGTGAGAGTGTTGATGACATTGAAGTTGTTGCAATCTGTGTCACTGACATCTTCTGCATTGCCAATCATGGCAGCAAAATCATATTCGTTGTCAATGTCAGATCCATAGTCTGATTCGATGACTTCAACTTGTACTAGTTCATCTCCATTTGACAAACTAGACTCTGGTTCTTCTTGGACCTCAGTGTTGTCATCTGAGGTCAAGTCCTGTTCAATTTCTTCAACTTCTTGTTGAAGAACTTCTTCATCGTTCACTGGAATGACTGTGTGTGCAGCTTGTACATAGCTGCACCGTTTCCCCTTCTCTGGGCATTCTTGTGCCCAGTGACCATGTTTTCTGCATTCGTAACAAGGCCCTTTCTCTGTGGCCTTGTTCCCTTGGTTCTGCTTAACAGGTACCTTGCTCTGTACCTGTGGTTTGAATTGAGCCTTGGGTTTGTGTTGTCGAGGTGGAGGTCTTGATGGTCATTTTGGTGGAAAGGTGTTCGAGGATTGCCTTAGCTCATGGGCAGGAATGCGATCTCATCCTGTGGATATGTGATGAGGGACCCATGTGGTCCTTGTTCTTGGTTGTGCTGCAGCAGGTTTCTTTGAGAAGCCTGCTGATGGTTCATGTGGTTGGGAGGGTTTCAGAACCCTTTCGAAGAAGGCACTGCTTTGCATCTGATTCTCGCAATCGGCTGTGTGTGCTACAAAGTCTTTGAGTTGATTCATTTCAGGTGACAACCCTCTGTCAAACATGAGGAAGTGTCTCATAGTTTGCAGTAGACCTTCTAAGAAGGTCTCGATGAGAGAGTAATCATCAGGGTGGATTGCCATGTCTTGTGAATAACCCAAGATGGCATCGTAATAATGTTGAATCCCTTCTTTGGGATTATATCTGACTCCTTTGAGGCTTTTGCGAGCCTCGTGCATTGATGTCAGTCTGATGAATCTGTCATAGAGTACTGTAATGATGCTCTTGAATGTCCAATCGTATTTACTATGATCTATACTAAGTACATGACAAACAAACATATCCTTCACCTCTCCAACGAGGTAATATTGGAGGGTTAGGATTTGTAGTCGATCCATAGTGGGACTCTGTCCCCCTAGTCCTTTCATGGCGAAGTCAGCACAGAGACTTGTTATGAATGACAACAAGTCTCTGAATCAGTGACTTCCACTGTACAGTTCTAAGCTCTTTTCTGTGGGGAGTTTGTTTAACAAAGGTTTATAACCTTTGGGGTACTCAATTGGTTGTGTGAGGTATTGATCAATCGTTTGATGTAAATGATCATACATGAGGTTATTGTAACTCTGGACAGATTGTACGATCCCTGGAGTTACTGACTTGTCATGCACCTCTCTGACTAGAGAGTATTGACAAGCCCCTCAGTTCAGTGTGGGGAGTCGTGAGGTGGTGTATACCTCCCACTCCTCCTTTGTATCATCTTCTTCCTCTCCTTCTTCCTCTTGGACAGGAGGAAGATTTCAGAGGGGATGTAGATTGTATAGCAGGGGTAGATTTTGCCCCTGCAAGGATGGTTGTTGGGGTGGGGAGGCCATCCTGACCATTTTGTGGTTAGTAACTGTTTGAGGTGTCTTGAGAGGGCCTCCAAAGAACACATGAATAGCTGCCTTTTGCTCCTCATGTTCCGACATGGTGGCCTCAATGGGTATATGTCCGTTGAACCTAATATATTGGTCATCTATCAGAGATGACCCACAGGTGTGGATGTCTTTGTTTCACATTCATTGTAGGGCGACCTGGTCACTCCACTTATCAGCACGAGGGGTTCGTTTAGCCATAGGCAATACAAATGGGGTGCTTGAGGCTTGGAATGAGCCAGCATTCATGGGAACACTAGTGGCAGAAGGTGGCTCAGCTTTAACATTTGATGTTGAAGCTGCTGGGGATTTTCTGCCGGCCATGGGTTTGGCCGATGGTGATCTCATGGTTTCAGGATTCATTGCAGGGTAGTTACTACCCTGCACCATTGTTCTTGGCAATGGTACACCCATCAGTCCTTTCCCTTTGGGAGAAGGGATAGGGGGCAGTTGAGGTGACCAATGTGGGTTGGGGGTATTGATCTGACCCCAGGGGTCAGGTTGCATTAACAGGGGAGGCAGTGGTCAGGATTGTGATGCCCCAGAGGTTGGGGCATGGTGATGCAATTGGTTCATGAAGGTATCATTCCCTGGAATCATCTCACCATCCATAACAGTGGACCTGTCGATGGTGAAGTGTGTGGCCCTTAGGCTGTACCCTTGTGTGTGTCATTGTTGCACACTGAGGCACTCATTGTAAGCTTGATCTGTTTCCCCTGGTTGCCTGGGTGCATGTAAATGTGCCACAGCTTGGGCAGTATTCAATAATGCAGTCAATGAGGGGGATGGGTGGCGTGGATGTACTTGAGGAGCTGCAATGCGTAGTTGTGGTTGAGGTGTTGCTGGTGGTCCATCGTTATTGTGTTGACAATGGTGCTCATGCACTGGGTGTTGTTCGGCCCTCTCGATCACTTTGTCAATTTTGGCATTGAGGGGATCATAGGTGATCCCCTTGTTAGTGGAGTCAAGGACATGCTCAAGGTACTGCTGAGTAGGTTGTATTTTATATATGCTGTGCATGGGTGTAAGGTCAGTTCATTTGACCTTCGTGGCCTGGGCCTTTTGGTAGGCCATGCAAAGCTTTGTCAAAGCTTTGATATAAGTAGTGTGGAATTGGTTGGAGCTGACTTCTATTGGTGAGTCAGTTTCATGGTACGACTCCGCTACAATCGTTTCAGCATATACCAACATTTGGTGTTGGCATTGGTGTTTAATAACGCCATAGTCTGCAAATATGGAATTGACTTGGTCTTCTAAGGAGACCATGTCATTGAGAGCAGGGGGCGAGAATTCCAGCATTGATGGTTCAGAGTGTGAACCATTGGATTGGTGTGTTGTGCTTGACATGGGGCGCGATGCTAGGAAATGGCTCAGCTCGAATTCAGGGAATAGGGGAAGCTCCTCTGGAGCTTCCTCATCATTGGTGGATGATTCGTGAGCCAACATGTCTGCTGGGGGTGTGGTGATGGGGAAGGGGGTTGTCAGTTCATAATGTGGCAAGGGGATGGATGGGGAAGGGGGAGTGGTTGGAGTGTGTAGGCCTTGTACGTTCATGTCATGCATCGTGGTGTCGAGATGTCATTGTGTGTCTTCAGACACATCATAGTGTCCAGGGGGGTGGTTGTGCTGTGAGGCCATTTAAGTGAGTGATGACAAGAGGGTTTTTACTTTAAGCTTTAAGCACAATGGTTGCATTTAATGGGTTCACTTGGTATGTGCCCAAGTGTGGGGTATTGTAAAAAAGTGTAAGCCTACTGGGGCTTACTTAGAGCTTATGACCTTAGTTCACACCAGTGTACAATAAACCCAATATATTGGGACATATGTAGTGTGTTATAAGGTCAGCTGTCATGACGACAGCTGACAACGAGAATATAAAGGATATTTTCCTGATGGATTAAGTAATCCATCAGGGTTAAGTAAACAGCGAGAATTAAACAATTAATTATTACAATATTGGTTAACAAGAAAGGAGACAGCCATGATAGTAAGGGCTTAACCCTTACACTCAAGCTCTACCACCAAACTTCTCCTTGATAAAATCAGTTTACAACTCAATGCATTTAGCAGAACTAGCTCTCTTTCAAATCCTCCACTATCCCAACCTCCCCAATGAGCAGATTGACAATCACAACCTGATACAACTTTACATGAGACTCACACCCTACATTCCAGGACTCCCCCAACTCCAAGTCCACATCTCATGTCTTCAATTCAGGGAAGCATTAGACATCACCAAGATGTTAGCCTTCCATTGTGAACCAAGGCTTTACTGTCATGATCTACCAATGCAAGCTGCTATGTGGCTCTACATTAAAGAATACAATGACATCCTGACTCCCCACCAGACATTTCTGATTTGGGCAACCACCACACTCCTAGCCAACCTATCACTCCTCCTTAGCACCTGCTCCCAGCCTGACCTCCTCCACTACTTTGCCCTTCATGCACTTTTCCACAAAGGACTGATCAATACTAGCAGTATCCACATACTGATTGATACAGAGGAAGTAACATCACCTGATCATCTCTATGAGCTAGGGACTATAATAGAACCCCCTACCTTCCCCACCATGCCAGAAGCCCAAGTCTGTCAAGTGTGCAACTGCACCAATCCATTGATGCCACCATCTCCACCCTTGCTGACAACATCATCAGCACCAGAAGCAGGCAGACCACATGCCCCAACTCCTATACCTTCAGCCTCCCCTGCATCAATCAGAGAACAACATGGGATACTTGACAGAGCTGCTGCATGCATTTGCTCCCTCATCCATCATGACAGGCTAGGGAATCAGACCACATCCACACAGCTGATGGACATCATGAATCTCCCTTCTCTGGCATTGGAAGCAGAAGATCATAGACCACCCATGCCCCACCTGACACCAGTCTCAGATAGTAATAGCAAGATGGAACTTGCTAATAATGAAGGGGATAATGTTATGAACCCTCCTAGCACACCCTGCTGCAACCACATCTACAATGCCTTAGTCCATGAGCTTGGACTTCCCAATGCCTCCCACCACACCACCCAAGATACAGCTATGTCAGCTGAAGACCCTGTCTGCTATTGCAATGAAGCCTTCACCAATTGTCACCTTCCTGGCCACACATCTCTATTCTCAGAAGACTGGCCAATGCCTGGACCCCTATTCTACTCAACCAACTGTATGATGACTGAAATTCTCCACATTGCCTGGGAGAACACTCCCTTCACTCACATCTTTGATCCTGACAGGTTATACATCCAAATGATTCACAATAACTTCAACTCTGCCTGGGCACACAGTTGGAAGATGATTCCCTATGCTGGAGAGCTGATTGTATTCCTTCATCCCTACATGATGTACCCACCTGAGGTCATCCCATACATTATCAAATACAAAGTCACTTGCAGACTCTACTTTTGAGAAGTAGAAGTCTATTGTCTTGACCCTAACTCTGACAAGCCTCCAGCCATCCCTCCCTGCAGATCACAGCTTCCTCCACTCTGTAGCATCAATTCCAACATCCCCAGCATTGACAACTCAGAACCCACTGTGGATCCTCCTCCCTATCCACCTCCCTATGTCACTGCAGATGTCTCCTCATCATCATTGTCATCATCATCATCACACTGCAGCATGATCTATATTCATGAGTCAGATTCCTCTGACTTGCCCCTCATCAGGAACTTCACCATTCCCAGTTCCACCTCGTCACCAGACTCTTATGCCTCTAACTCCAATGGACATCTTCATCCTGATATGGACTTGTAACATAACTAGTAAACAGTTCCTTTCCTATCCCACTACTACAGACACTTCACCTAGTATTCCTGTATCTCACCCAAACTCTGTCTTGTATGATTTCCTTAGTTAGTTAGTTTCCTTTTCCATCTAGTTTCTATTCTTGTCCTGGTTTCTATTCCTGTCTCACTCTGCTCTGTAGCTCACTTCTATTGACTCTTGGACTCATAGCTTACTTCATCATAGTTACCTCTTTAGGACTTTAGAAGTAAAGCTTAAATAGCCACTCATGTACTGGAAGTGCAAGCTTCCTATATTCTCAAATCTCAGGATATTGTCTTACCTTTATCTTGCAATTGATGTTAGTTCATGATCAGTGTGGTAGTAAACATCTTATTGGTCATACTCTCAACTGATAAGTGTTCAACCTCTTGAGTGTGCTTAACTGGACACTTGCCTCACCACCTTCTTATTGTGATCCTTCTTGCTAGATCCTAGTGCCTCTGCAAACCATCTAGTGAGATAGTCACCCCCTAGCAAAGCTTAGGTGACTGGTGATAAGGACCAACCTAACATAAGTAGTCATTTGGACTTCTATATGTACACCACTTGGACCTGTAGATTAGACAAGTCTAATCTTAATGAGTGTTACCTCTCCTCTTATGAGTGAACCAGTAGCCCATTAAGTCTACATCTCTTCACCCTTGAAGACAGCTTTTCCTCTCAGGCTTCTTGTCAATGTCTTGTCCTACAGAGTGTGCAATCTATACAAGTTTGCTGCCTAGAGACAACATGAACAGCCACCTGAAGTTAAACAGAGCAGCTCCTACTGACCTGTATAGGACTAGGACCTCTGCTTGTCTCTCTTACAAGGATAGGCTCCAACTTAGGTGTCACTCAGCCAAAGAAGAAACCTTGTAACAGTGAGGGCTATTGATTGGTGGAGGTATGTGGGACTGGGTTGTGGGGTCAGGAGCAAGTTGGCTCCTGTGAGTAGGTTCTTGTGGCTATGTTAAGAACTGACTCCGGATGGGGGCGGACCACGGGCAGCCAAGGGCGGACATGTGCAGACACAGGGTTGAGGCCTTGGCTTCAACTTATGTGTTGCACCCCTCTGATACCATGATGGCCTCACTTGACCAACTATGGACTCGAGTGGACGAGCAGACAGAGAACAGACGGAGACAGGACAAGCCCAGACCAAGGAGTGGACTTGTAGTGGACAAGCAGGAGAGAGGAGGAAGATCTAAGTTGATATTCTGACTGAGGACTACAAATGGTAGTGATCTTACTTATATACTGGTAGTCAGGATAAAGTCTGGAGAGTAGTAGTTAAGCGAGAAACAATAGTAACTACTCAAAGGAGAATACAAGAAACATGTGAACTGATAACCACAGTGAAGATACCAGAATAAGGAGTCCGTCTGCAAAGCATCCATCTGCAAAGCGTCTGGACATCCGATAGGACAGTGGCGGAAGTGAAACATCAGATAACAGAGAAACCAAGATAAGTGAGAGATAATCAAGGGTAAAGGGAAAAGCCACGGATAAACAGAGGAACATGAGATAATCAGATAAGGAGATCTGATAAGGAAAATGACAGAAGGGACAAGGACGGATAAAAGTATTTGCAAGGGGAAAGGTCCAATGGAAAGGGAAGAAAGGTTAAACTGAATACGATCCACAGAATCCAGGTTGTAACCAAGGCTCCGAGAGTTTAATGGACATGAAGTGAAGTCCGTAACAGGCTATGGCTATGTCTCAGGATGCCTTTACTTTGACCAAGCATTCTCTTGCTCTGATCCCTGGATCCCCACACATCAATGCATGAGTGTGTGGATCCTGAGGCTGAGTGCTGAGTAATGACCCAATCCAAAAATGAGCCCATCTCACTCAACTAGTCACCCTGGTAGCACACATCAATTAATCACAGGTAACAGTGACAAGATGGTAGCTACAGCCTTGTTGTAGTACATGTATGCAATTATCAGAAACACTTTCTCCAAATTATCAACTTTAATCAACAGTTCACAATCATAACCTGAGCTTGGCACCATACATCTGTGGTGATAGGACATCACTACAGCCAACTAGCAGAGATACACAAGTAATATCAAAGCTGTCAATGCATGATCAATCATGAAAAACAGAACAAACTAAGAAAAAAACATACTTCATCAAAAAGCTCTTTAACCTTAGTCAGGTCAACTGACAAGTCTGTATTCTTCCCCATAGCTGCCTGAAAATGTCGCCTGCAATATACCATGTCATCATGGACCTCACCCACAGCTTCTCATGATATTCCTTTTGACTCCAGCTCTCTGACAATCTCCTGACATGATGGGTGAACCTTGAGCTCCTTTCCCCAACACTGGTTCATCAGTTCACACATGTAATGGTTGACTCCTGCTAGGGCTTCCACTGGTTTTGATCCACTTGGTAGTTTGCCTCGAAGTAACCTCAGAATTATTTCTGAGTCTGTGCGACATTCATGAAATGGGAGTAATCCAGTCAATATCTACCATACAGTGTTCAAATCAATGTCCAGATGAAATAATATATAAACACATACCTCAAAACAAACACACCCAAAAGCCCACATGTCACTTGCAAGTGTTGAATGGCCATCCTCTTCAATTAATTCAGGAGCAGCCCAATGATATGAACACCCCTGGACAGTGGTGGCTCCAATTGTGTATGCTAATGTCCTGTCAGTGCGGAGGAATGACATCCCAAAATCTGTGATACAGGCTCTTCCAAGGTCATTCACAAGAATATTCAGCTGTGTATGTGAAATCAAACATGATTCAAGCAAGCAATAAAGATAGAACATACACCCTTGAGGTCACTATGAACTAGGCTCTCTGCATGGAGATATTCAAGGCCAAGGGCAATGTCATAGATCTTGGGATCAAATTAAGTAACCCGAGAGCTGTGAAGGAAACCAGGGCACTGACAAATGGTTCTCGTGGTGCATCAGGATTGTTTTCCAGATACGTGACAATATTGCCATTGCTCATCCAGGGGGACACAAGGCAAACCTGTTTACATGCTTCATCAAGGTAATAAGCACCATAAAATGGTGCTATGTTGGGGTGGTCAAGGTGGCCCCACAGTATAGCTTCTTTGGCATAAACCTGGTGATGATGTGAATGAGTACTGAGAGAATCATAGTGCTATAGGGGGATTTACCTTCAACATGGCACTAGAAGCTGACTTTTTGATGCTATGTACAATCTTCAAGCAGAGGATTTGTCCATCCTTGCATCCTCAGAAAACATCACTGAATGCTCCGCCATCTTCACGTGTATCACTGATATCTATACCTTGCATCACATAACACCGAGGATAGAGCTCTGTATCCTTGCAAAGCTGGTATAATACAATTGTTGTGTGCTTTCGAAGCCAGGGTATTGAAATATTTGGTTGTAGGAGAACCTATGAAGCAAGACCAGGTTGGTGGATGGAGACCACCAGAATAACATGAATCAGGGAGAGGCTCACCAGATCCAAAAAGTCTATCATCAGCTGTGCACGCTCACCTCTCAGTTTAATGAGTGCCTTTCGTTTCTGCTGACTATGTAAAACGTCAGAGAGTGTCTTCAGGAGTCGCTCATTATTTAATGTCTGAAAAGTATTAATGAATAGGTGTATGACTGTGTTTCTGTTCCACGGTACTAACCTCGAAGTTTGTAGGGGAGTCACGACTGTCCATGAGGGGGTCGAGTATGCTAGGGAGGACAACTTGCACAGTAAATTGGCCTGAACGGTTTGGATAGCGGAGGAAGTCACGGAAAGAGGAGTGATAGGATCGTAGACCCTCAACATTGGTGTTTTCGGGAGGAGGAACATACAGCACGGCATGGAGACCAAGGAGGGCATTGTAGAATTCATGCCGGTCAAGATTGAGAGTGTTCATCATGCCTTGGACTGTGATGTCCCCAGTTGAGAAGACCCATAACCTAAGGATGCGCATGGTGATAGGAAGGGTTGTGGGGTGTATATTGGAAAGGATCCGCTGGTAGAGAAGGTCGAGTGCATGAAGAGGGTTTACTATTCCGCAAGCGGAGGGGTTATTGATGAAAGTGAGGCAGATTTCAAGTTGAGCCCTTGGATCCCCACAATTCTCATCTGCGATGAATTTGAGGATACACGAGAGAAACATGAAATAACCAGATGATGCATGCTCTAGCTGCTGAAGTTGGATTTCCGTCGGCCACCTTTCTTCGTTATTGAACATATCTGGGTACTGGTAGCGGATGCCATGGAAGCCGTGGCGTAGGACAATTCTCACATCTCCAGTAGTCTCGGTATCGTCAATAGATAAGTTCTCGTGAACACAGTAAGTTCCCATTCCAGTGTCGACCTTCGAGAGTGCTTGTTTCAGGTGAGGTTCTGAACGGCTGCAGATGACCCACATGAAGGGATGCGAATTGGGATTGGGGTAGGAGCGGACGTAAGCTTTGATCAACCTGATGAGCTCGATTTGGCCAGTCTCACCTGAGACCAATCAGAGTCGGTATCCAGTACAGAGGGTGCCAAGGTTTCTATTTAAGCTTTTGCGTCGTGTCACAACTCGAAATACCCCACGTGTTTTATTACAGAAATAGAATCAATATATTAATTGGGACAGATCACTGACCTTGGGGTCAGATTCAAAAACAATAAGGAGGGCCAGTTTTGAATCTAATTATTGTCTCATAAAATACAACCGACATCTGTCATCATTCATAATCCTTGAAAGAATAGGTTCCAATGCCCGATTCGATGCTAGAAGAAAAATTGGCACGGAAACCGGTGGCTGCCATAGGGATAAAATCGGCAGTCTGAGCCAATTCAATCCCTGCACCAGAAGCCGATTTCCACCAGGTTTCTGATTCTGCTTTAAGATTGGTATAAGGTGTCGAGTGATTGGTTGATTCAAAATCGAGAGAGTATAAAGATTGAGTGGCCCATGAGTGGGCGCGGGAGCGGGGCACCCATTCTGTTCATCTGAATCTGTGGCAGTCCCCCATTTTCATTTTCTGTTTCTTCATAAATCTCACTGTTTTCACCTGCCTGTGAGTTTTGCGTTGTCACACATGCTGTGAAACATTTTTTTACCTCAGATTCGGATGAATAGAATGAGTGCCCCGCTCCCGCGCCCACTCATGGGCCACTCAATCTTAATACTCTCTCGATTTTGAATCAACCAATCACTCGACACCTTATACCAATCTTAAAGCAGAATCAGAAACCTGGTGGAAATCGGCTTCTGGTGCAGGGATTGAATTGGCTCAGACTGCCGATTTTATCCCTATGGCAGCCACCGGTTTCCGTGCCAATTTTTCTTCTAGCATCGAATCGGGCATTGGAACCTATTCTTTCAAGGATTATGAATGATGACAGATGTCGGTTGTATTTTATGAGACAATAATTAGATTCAAAACTGGCCCTCCTTATTGTTTTTGAATCTGACCCCAAGGTCGGTGATCTGTCCCAATTAATATATTGATTCTATTTCTGTAATAAAACACGTGGGGTATTTCGAGTTGTGACACGACGCAAAAGCTTAAATAGAAACCTTGGCACCCTCTGTACTGGATACCGACTCTGATTGGTCTCAGGTGTCTGATCCCTACATTCGTCCAGCCCATCCAGTATGATTACCATCTTCTGATAGAATGCTATTGAGAACCGGATTGGTTCCGAGATCAGCCTTTTGAACTGGGAATGTAGATCCCCCCTGGGGATCCCAGGATCTTTGTCCAGTGCTCGAGCGAGAAACCTTTCATAATCGGAGGAGTGAAGGGCTAGCTGATAGGCTAGAGTGGGTATAGCCCGGGAAATATCATCCCGCCCGTGGCTGGAGAAAAATAAGGCAGCCCCAAGCCGCCCATGGTATTCGAAGTGCTCCGCAAGGGTCTGTGCAACGGCTGATTTGCCGACTCCAGCAGGCCCGGTAATCCAGAGCATAGCACAAGGACTCCGTTCATCAGCAAGTAATTTGCACACTCGCTCTCTTAGACTTTTCCGGCTTTTCGGATGGCAGTTTGGTGGCGGATAACGATCCGCAGAATCGAAACTTGCTCCCGGTATAATGGTGTGTGAGAGCATTTCTATGGCTATGGGGACAAGATCAAACTATTGGTGAGTCGGTCTGAGGCGGAAACTTACCCCGCGAGTTCACATGAGAAGTGTCACTCGTAAAGGAGTCCTTGGACCTGATGTGCGCATTCCGGGTGAAAAGATCTTAGGAATTGCTGAGAGTTAGTTACACACAGTTCCGACATACTGATAGGGAAAGTTTACGAACTTGAAGTCGCAGGGAAACCTTGTTTAGGTCCCGTAGTCAAATCATTTGGCTTTACTGAGTCACGGGGAACTGGTGAGAGAATAAGAGAGGTATGGGATGGAGTATGCGCCCCCAAGCCGTCGTTGCTGGTGATCTCCTCTCGTTTTTTTTTCGTCCACAACTTCAATTTGGACAAGTTGAAAGGCATAGCTTGGAGGGTTCAAGGAGGGGCAGAGTGAAGTTGTTCCATCAATAAATAGTGCGCAACCACATCATGCTGGCACCCGCTTTATGATTGGGCACCACAGCCCTACACAGCACTTTATTTCATTTCAGAAGCTGTTATCTGATTCACTTGATGGGTAGCAGGGCAAACCACAGCCCGATTTCCCGCATCCAGTGTCATGCTCATGCATCATGATTGAGCACAACCATCCTACACAGCGCTTTACTTCTGCATCAACAAATTATTTCTGCATCGATGAAACATATAAATCATATCAACCCAGTTCTGTCCTACTACAACTATTTAGCTGGAGGTCAAGCCGACATGTAGGAACATCTGAATTGCCACTGCGGCGGCCCTCTTTAACAAACAACGCCCGGAGGCAGGCTAACGCAACTAGGATAGAACATAATCAGTCAATGACTACATTCTAATCTGTAAAGGGATATCTCCCTCTTGCTTACACTGGCTCGGGAAAGCCGTTACAGCAGGTGAGACCACTTGGACCTGGAACGACAGTATTGAGCATCAACAATTTAATGGACGTCGATATGCGTTTATTTACACTCCTATATTGAAATATCAGTCAACATGTATCGCTAGCGGGTTGCTAATCGACTTACTTCCTGGGTGTGACCTATCGGAGGTTAATCAAAGGAGTTTATGGGCAACAAAGACCAAGAATCAGTAAAGCAGCTTACAGGTAATAGGGTCGGAAGGCGAGCCAGGCAACGCAACTGCGCCTTGAATCGCAAAGGTAGCAAGCAAAAGTGCGAGGATCTTGTACATGTTTAAAGTCTTCGTGGATAGCGATATCCTTCGAATAAACCCAGCCTTTATACCAGACTAGCTTGTGAATATTTTCGACGCGCTCCAACGCCAAGAACTCTGCCGCAGGATAAATGTCCATGGAGAGGAGAATTCGACGATGAATAAGGCCGTGATGTAAGTGTCCGATATTCTGGGAGAACGGAGTGGAGGTAGGGAAACATCTTGGCGAGACTAATGGCGCAAGCAGTATGTTCGGCATAGCTATGAGCGCGGTAACCAAGCATTGCATTACGTTCTCGAGGTCAAGAATAACCCCCAGCCGAGCGATGTTGAACAGATGATGGGGTTGTGGGGTACCAGCGGAAGAGAACCATTTCGGAGATGTCCTATACCAGTATGGGTGGGCCACCTGCTCGTGAATTGAGAGGTTGTGATGGCAAACTGCATCCCCAAAAGTCAGATTCATTTCTAAGAGCCTATTTGCAACGAGTACACTCTATAACATTGAGCACCGATAACGTTGACAACGCTCTGCTAACTCCTGTTGAGGTGAGCCTGAAAACAACGGCCAGTATCAAATGCGACTCCCCGAGTCAAATGCCCGTGGAGAGCCATGTGAGGACTCGGCACCAGTTTTGTCGGAAACAAACGTTTGACACCTCGGATCAAGGACATAATCAACTTCTAAGCGTCATTTACGGGACCTTTTTGCCGACGAAAGAATAAATTAAAAACACTGCCGGATCGCGAGAAATGTAACCAAAGGGGAATCAGACATGAAGGATACAGACTTCGCGGGTGCGCTGAAGAGTTCCATTCCTCATAACTCCATTTCGTCAACTAGAATGCTTGACTCCCCATTCGTCGAAACCGTCAGTCTTTACGGTAGATACAACACCAAATATGGCCTCATTCTCTACTCCCAAACCTACTATGCTCTCCCATACACTCCTACCTCCGTACAGAAGTCTAAACAACTGAGCAAGGACTTCATCCCCACACGCGAAAGTAAAGCGCGACCGCTCAAAAGAGGCAAAAAGGGAGCTCGTAACATACTTTCAAATATACACTCAGAACAAAAAAAGAAAGAAAAGTAAACCAAAAAACCGGGAGACTTACTTACAGATTCCGCCCCAGTCTACTCTATCCTTACACCTCACACCTTACGCACTAGCACTCCCAGGATCCGTCAAACTAACACCCGCGAACCGCCCACTCAACCCCTGCACTTCACTACCACCTCCTCCTCTCGGATGTCCATGAGGACTAGTAGAACTATCCTTCTTGGGCAATACCCACGAAGGTGTCGAGCTCCCAGCGGTGGGTGAATGTGCATACGCCGCACTAGGGCCAGCAGCAGGCAAACTGATACTAGATCCAGAAACGGGATGAGGATTGAGATTAGAACTGGATCCCAATGAAGTCGATGACGCATTGCTCGGTCGTTGTTGTTGAGCCGTAGAAGAGGTCGTCGAGTCAAAGAACGACCCCGAAGACTGGATGCCATACACACCCTGATCAAACCCCACACCACCCTGTTGCGGCTGCTGCTGCTGTGGTTGACCATATCCCTGCTGTCCACTTCCTCCCGAGCCCGCAATCGCATCCACACCTCCCGAAGCTGATCCTCCCGCTCCAGAGCCTCCCGCACCCCCCGCACCCCCCGCACCCGCTGCCCCTCCAACAGCTCCACCAGCAGACGAAGACCCGTCCGTCAACCCAGGGATACTCACGAAATACACACTCCCCGCCAAATCCCTTCCACCCTGCGCATAATATTGTGCCCACGCTTGTACATTCGGGTCCGCATACGTCGTGGTCGGGTCAAAGATGTACGGTGGGCCTGATTGCGTCGATGGATGGTGCTGCTGCTGCTGTTGTTGAGCGGGTTGTGCCTGTTGCGCTTGGTGTGGCTGCGGTTGACCTTGGGCAGGTTGGGTTTGAGCAGGTTGTTGCTGTTGTTGAATTGGTTGTTGAGCCGGTTGTGCCTGAGTTTGGGACTGAGGCTGAGGCTGAGGTTGATTCTGCTGGTGTTGCGGCTTAACCTGCTGGGTCGGTTGAACTTGCGGCTGTTGAACTTGAGTTTGTGGTTGTCCCTGCAACAATGCATGCTGCGCCTGAGGCGATTGAGCTTGTGGAACCTGCTGAGTCTGTTGTGGTTGCTGAACCGGCTGCTGCTGCTGGGGTTGGGGTTGATACGCCGACGGTACTTCATACCCAGGTTGCGGACTCGTCGGATACGGACTCTGCCCATACTGCTGAGGCTGCGGGAGTGGTTGCGCTTGGGCCTGTGGTTGGGGCTGGGCTTGAGGTTGAGGTTGGGTCTGAGGACTCTGCTGAGCAGCAGCGGGATAGGGTGTCGGTCCTTGAACGCTATAGGGCGCATTTGCCATTTGCGAATAAGCAGGTTGTTGAGCGGGTTGCTGCTGCTGTTGTTGAGCACCTGGCTGTGGTTGTGGTTGAGGCTGGGGCTGGGGCTGGGGTTGAATGCCAACGTGAGGTTGCGAGTGTTGGGGTTGAGGTTGTAACGGTGCCCCTTGTGGCTGCAACGGTTGAATCTGGGGGTGGGGCTGAGGTTGTGGACTAGAATATCCATATACCCCTGGTGCGGGAGTCGAACTCCCGTAACCAACAGGAGGCGCAGGTTGCGGTTCTGGAAACGCCTGTGGAACGCCCACACCGACGGGCCCAACAGCGCCATATCCCCCATACGCAGGAGCACCACCAACAGGACTCGTGACATACTCCTGCCTCCCTCTCCCACCTCCAGTTCTAGAATCTGGACGAATGGCTGGGCCAGCAGGGGAGGAATACGAAGGACGGTAAGATGGTTGGTCGTACACCCCCGTATGACGCGCGAGCGATTCCTCCATCATGCGGTCGAAGATAGTGCGTGCACGGACGAAAGTTTCGTTCATTGATACGAGATCGGCTGTATGATGGGTTAATGGTTGGTGGATTAGGGATGGAGGTGGAGAGAAAAAAGACGTACCCCGTTTCTGACTATACTTGTCGATCAACTTGACAATCTTGGGCCTGAGTGCCATACTCGATCTATACAGCTCCTACAAAAACGGGTTACTCTTAGCCACCACACAAGAACGCGAACAACATTCTACGCACCTGAATTTCCTCATTATCCGCTAGATTATCCTTGGTAGGATCAAAAGCTCTCAACAAACTCAACAACTTTTCAACATTCACAGCTTGCGCAAACACTGCCGCTTCCTGTTCTGCCTCGCGCGCAAGTTCGGCTGCTGTTGGTTCAGGCATTGGTTCCTAATGAAACGCCAGATGAGTCAAGACGAAAACAAATGGTAAACCAGCAATAAAAACATACCACGTAATTAACCGGAAAGATACCAGTCCGTCCTTTCAGTTGACCCCTCCACCAATCTTTATACCCCCGGTCCACGACTTTGATGATATCACCCTTCTCAAACGCAAGCTCTCCCGGTTCTGTCGGCTCGAACGTATGCAGCGCTCTCACCCGCGTCACAATCGCGGTCGTACTCCCACTTGCAGTCGCAGTTGCGGTGCTTGTAGTTGTCGTTGTAGTGGAAGGTGACGAGGCACTGCTGGCGGACACATTTGAAGCGTTGGAGTGAGTATATGCGTTGGAGTAGTCGTATTGGTGCGTTTGTGGTTGTGGAGAATATTGTGGTTGTGCAGGCTGACGCTGGGGTGAAGGTGTGCGCGCGGGTGCGTAACCGCCTTGATACTTGGGTGCAGTGTACGCCGTACCGCTCGAAGCAGCTGCACTAGGAGTGGATCCAGAAGGCCTGGATGAAGAGCTTCCGGCACCGGAAGTAGAAGAGCCCCCAGCACCACTGGATGATGAGAGGCTGTACTGTGCCCATTGATCCCTTCCACCCCGATCCTGCATCGACATTTCAAGCACACGTTGAAGTTCTTCCTCTTCCTTTCGCCTGATCTCGTCATCTACAGTTGGAGGGACAGGTTCTTGTGGCGCTTCAAACTTGTATCCTACGTGGCGGCGAAGTGGTGAGATGGCGATATGACGAGATACCAAAGGGTGACGTACACACCTTTGGATTTGAGATTGTTATAGCAGTCTTCCATAACACCCAACGTTGGATCCTCCTCAAACTCCGCGGTCCATTGTGCGATGAGCCCCAAGGCACGTTTCCGGACTTTATCATGGGTCGTCTACTGTGCCATCAGTACCCAATACTTGCCACACAGAAGAAAGCCAAGGAAGCTTACACGATCGGTAATGAGCTTCTCGAGCCCCTGAGTAAACGCACGCGAGGCAATTTCTCTATTCACACTCACACCGCAGTTCTTTGAGAGAGCTTCTGCGAGAGTGAGTGCATACAGCTGCACATTCGGGTTCCGGTGTGCCAGGCGCTTCAGAAGGGACGTGATCGCATTATGTGCCCTACGATGACCAACGCATCAGTCTCAGCCGCATAAGGGGTAAACAGAGACGCGCACCCCTCGTCTCCTTCATCGGAGACTTTATCACACAGATTCATGATTAACTCCCAGTTCTCTGTGGTGAGGTTCTCATCTGTGGTCTTTGCTGCAGCCACATTCACATCAGGATCTACATTTTTTGCAGGATAAGTAATGTACGTACCGACGACATCGTCGTATGGGTTTGTTGCGCCTCCGCCAAACATCGCAGGTAGAAAGTCGAGTCGAGGTGAGCCTGACTGCGGTGGCAAGAAACGGTTATACTAACCCCTTGCGTGGCTGTGCACATATCTCATGACGATCATCATTCGCGTCACGTGCGGGCACAGGGCTCATCGGAAGAGCTCAGACTCTTCACAGCTTCCAGATAACCATGGCCAAAGGTACGATAATCGCTTTGTTATTAGGCCAATAATCCTGACAATAGCCTTGCAGTTCCAAGAAATTTCAAGCTGCTCGAAGAGCTGGAAAAGGGTGAAAAGGGAATCGGAGACGGGTCGTGTTCGTATGGTCTGGAAGATGGCGACGATATCATGATGAGCAACTGGAACGGCACCATCATCGGTCCAGGACACGTACGTCGCTCTACAACAACAATATACCTCTCTAATTGTTCACCGCAGACCGTCCACGAGAACCGCATCTATAGTCTCAGGATTACTTGCGGCGACCAGTACCCAGAGAAACCACCCCAAGTCCAATTCATCTCCCGCGTCAACCTGCCCTTTGTCGATCAGACAAACGGTAAAGTCGATGCTTCCCGTTTACCCGTCCTTGCCAATTGGACAAGGAACCATAGCATCGAGAACGTCCTCGTCGAAATCCGGAGGTGCGTCTTCTCGCCACTCGTCGCCGGTACGCGGTACGACTCATCTATTGAACAGAGAAATGGCTTCGTTCCATAACCGCAAGCTTCCCCAACCCCCTGAAGGCTCGACTTTCTCCTAATCAAATTTACCCAATCAGTCTTGTGCTACCATTCACTCATCTGTAATCTCGCTCTCTCAAATCGGAATATCATTAGTATTAGAACCAATAAGTAATCAAAATCTCTTAAGCCTGCAGTGTGCGCAATAGGCCCTTCCACACGAAATCGCGCGGATTGCCCGCAGATTCAACGTACTTGGCCATGAACAGCTCATCATGCGCTTCTACAGCCCTAATCAGCTTCTGCTTCATTCAAAACAATCACGAAACACTCACTTGATGCCAAAACCTTCTGCTTCATCCAAATCTCAAACACACTCGCCGCCTCCTTCACACTCAACCCCGCAGGCACCTCAACCTTCTTCATCCCACTCGCATACTCCAGCAAAAACCTCGACCGCTTCTCGTACGGCCATGGTGCAACAGGCCTCGTCATCTCCAATTCCAACGCATCGCTCAACTCCAGCGTGATATTATACGCCGGGTCCGAGGCATTAAGCGCACCCACAAACGCGCCTCTCGTAAACGTCCTCCTGCCTGATGCATACTCGAGTAACAGACGCGGAGCTTGCATGTGGTATGAAGCGATGGGTTTGAAGTGCGGGTCTCTGTACGCCGTGCGGCAGAAGAGAGCTTGGAAATCATCCACTGCGAGTAGTACCGGATGTCTATACGCCAATCAAAAATCAACGCCCCAAAAAATATGAGAGATCACTCACGCAGTCTGCGCCTCCAGCTCCTTCATAAGCGTATCCAACACCAGCGGCGCACGAGCAACCTCTTCTCTCGGCAAATTGATCAAGTCGTACAAAGTCGTCCCCGCCGGCACACTCTTTCCACCATCCGCCACCAACGCACTCTGCATCTGGAGCTCTTTAAATACCTTTCCATTAACTTCTTTTGCGCGATGCAAAATCTGATACGACGCCTCGGGCTGGAGGAACGTTTGTGTACGAATATCGTAGGTATACGGTGTAGTCGAGTTAACGAGGTTTACGGCTAAATGCGCATCAGTTTTCCTTTCCGTTCGAGAATGGGTGCAGGGAAGGACGTACCACGGGGGATGTACATAACGACCCACCGATTCGCCATACAATGTTCAACGGCCTGCAACAACAAATAACTCTTCCCACATCCACTCTTCCCACTCAACACAACCCTAGTCTCCTTACTCGGCTGTTCCGCCGCCCTGTCTAGCATTTCGACAGTATCAACCGTCACATCTCGAATAACCGAGTACGGTTTTGTGAGTAGTTTAAACTAGACACGAAAACAAAAACAGAGTGAGCATCTGGAAACAAGTCTAAGAGCATCAAAACGCACCTCCTTCCAAACCTTCTTCGGCAATCCAAAATGCTTACTAGGATCATGAGCCGAAACCACAAACTCCATAGCCTGTCCAACATTCTCCCTCTTCACATTTTTCTACCCCAACACACCACACACAATAAACACCTCAAAAACACACAAAGCACACACACACAACACTCACAGGCACAAACGTAGGCAGTTTGACACTCGGCCGACTCTCCACCTCAAACAAGGGATTCACTTTAAGCTGGTCAACAGATATCGGCGTAAACAGCGGTGGCGTCTTTTCCTTCTTCACCGGAATAGGCTTTCCCATCGCATCACGCTGCGCACCAGCTTGTTTCTCTACAAATCCAATTCAGCACCCTAAATGAGAAGGAGGGCGAGAGGGAAGAAAGACTCACGGTTCTTCTTACCCAACCACCGCTTGCGACTCGCATACCTCCTCGTTTCATACAACCCACTCCCAGTCACCATACCTGGTGCGACGTTAACGGCAAGAGCACCAGCACCCGTACGCCCAAGCGCGCGTTTAGCCGTACATGCCAACAACGACATAATTTCTCCACAACACTTCCGCCCCTACGTTCACTCAGAATTCGAATATGTGTTCGATAAGATGTTTTGGCATACGTACGAGGTTGTTGAAATTCAAAAGTCCGGAGTCGGACTAGATGCAGGCGAAAGTCGAAGTGGAGGCGCGAAAATTCGGGCGACGGGTGTCACGCTGTACTAGTGTCATGTGACCCCGGAATTGACGCTCGCTTCGGGATTGAGAAACGAGATACGCGCCGTCCCGCGTAAGATCCAAGTATACACGGGCGGGTGCTGCTCGGTACGTTGTACACTCTCCTCCTTGCAGACAATCTAATCGATATCCAAGACCAGAGAAACAACCAACTTGAAAACAACGAGAAGGTCCTCAAAGACCAAGCACAACCACGAATGAAGAGAATGACACATCCTTGACGGAAATACCATTAAAATGTCCACGAATAACACTAATATCCTTCGTCCGACTCATCCAACAAAGCCTCTATCTCCTCACCATTAGAAACGAATCTGAGCTTAAGCCCCTCCTCCCGTACCATTTGCTTCAAAGAGCTATAGACGTCTGGCTCGTCCGCAAAGTCAACACAATTCATCGCGAGTGTGAACTCTGGCATAAAACCGTTTTATTGAAGGGCATGCAATCTCCGCCGCAAAGCAGCGTCTTTCTTGTCGAGCTCGACAGCGAGGTCTTGAATGCGACGCCTTTCATTGCCAACGTAGGCGACCACGGTCTCCACAGACTGTAGAGAGGGAAAGGTTATGACAATTTCGTCGGCCTTGGGCTGGAGGCTACACTGACATGGTGTTTTCGAAGTCATAGTAGGCTTGAGTATGTTGAGTACAGCACGTCCGTTGATAGGTGCTTGGATGCGGAAGCGTCGTCGTGGGGAGGCAGGGGGGGGGCATTTTGCTTGTAACCGTCCTCACGTCACGTTTCCAGGAACTAAGTCATTGAATATGTAAGTAATGCTCCCTAATGAAAGGGCTTCTGCCCGCAAATCATGATGTAACGATCTTCATTCCTTGACGAGAATTAAGCTCCCTTTCTACATCTGCAATCAATCCGTCAAAGCCGTTCTATCCATCAACCAACCCAAATCCCTGAGCATCTATCATCGGTTTCCTAACTCCCCGCATAAGCCACAACGTGTTCTCCTTCCCTGGCTTCGGGGAAAGTTTCGACTTGATGTCCACTCCGATAAGTTCAGTGGTCCGGAGTACCGCTTTTGCCGAATCGAGGAACCGGACACCTTGATTCCAAGTTGTTATCGGGCCCCCAATAACTTGGAGTACAAAGAAAAAACTTTACCTGATCCAGTGCCACTTTCAAGGACGGAACTCCCCTTGTCGAGATGAACTGGGGCATGGACTTGCCTGTCCTCAGTGCACTTGAGGACAAGGTTGTGTTGAAGCGTCAACCTGACGAAGACTCATTGGTTGAGTTCAAGAACAATCAAAACCATAACGAAACTGACACTGCTCACCTCACTCTCTCTTCCTCGTTCGATGGAAGAAAGTACGCGTTGTTCGTTGGATCCTCCTGCAGAACGTGAGGTGAGACGATAGTCTGAGCAGGAGCTTGCCGCTGGGGAACCAAGGCCATAATAATTTTCGGGTGAACTGAATGAGATACCTCTCAAAGACTTGGCCGCCTTAAAGCCCCGCGGGTACCTCTGAGCGAGGATGGTCGGTCATCGCTTGAACTCCAGATGGGAGGGACTGAGTATGGACTCGATCGGTCAATCGACGCAATGCCATCTTTCTCTACTCTAACAGGCGAGGAAGTGAATTTTAGCTTCACCATTGACTTATAATGATCCCAAATCCATTGCTTCTCCGCGCACAGTAACACCCTGGGGTGCAACCTTTTGCGACTCTCCATTGATGACCACCTTTCCTCGCCCTCCAGTGCAGATGAGATATCCTGTCGCAACCCGCGGGGGTGATTCTATGCTCTGCGATGTCGAAACACCCCAACCCTAAACTCATTGCACTAATTATAGCATCTGGCTTGACCTTTCGGTGTGATTGTAACTCCATATCAAAAGATGAGCTTTTCCTAGTTTGTTCATCACTTATGGTAATCGCGTTACCTTATACGGAACCTCATTCAGTCTCGGCCTGCATCTTCTAAGGCGATACAAAGCACTCTAACACTGCGGTGCAGAAGATCGCTCCATGGCGCTCATGAGACTCACTTACCGCAATCGACTGATTCGTCCGGCGTAGCAACTAAAGCTAATGTATGTGGATCGCCGCCCAATTACGTATACAAATTGCATGTCTGAACAGGGGAAGACCTAGAGGTACTTAGAGAAGATGATACAGCGCGAAACACGTCATGTACTCTTCAACTACGCAGAGACAACATCAAGCATAGCAGACGCATAAAGCCTCTCCGCTTCCTCCTTGGTTGTTCCGATAATGGAAACTTGATCTCCTCCTTGAGTATAAACGCGCAGCCCAATGAAAGCCTCCAACTTTTCCGACTCTCCATCACTACCGCCCATCGGCCCAACAGGGCCACTATCTGCTTCGCCTCCCTGCCCGCTGACACTCGGAACATAATTGCTATCATCCTCGGCTTCACATTCATTTGAGCTTCCTTCATCCTCACTCTCCTCTCCTTTGGATTCATCACCAGACTCCCCAGGTTTTTGCTTCCGCTGATTTCGTTCCTTTACTTTCTTGTCCTTTGTTTCCCCAGCCTTCTTATCACTCGAATCTTCATCCTCATCAACCCAGTTTTCGTCGTCGTTCCCACCCGATTTAACCTCTTCGGCCTCGGCCGCGGCCGCAACGCCTGCATCCTCTGGTACGTCCCCAACAATTGGTGATGACGGTACGGCCGCCGCTGCAGCTTTGGCACGTGCCTCAGCGATGAGTTTTTCTCGTCCAAGGAGAGCGTCGATGGGAGTGGGGAAGTTGGCTTTCTCAGTCCTTGTGCAACAGCCTCAGCACCTTGAGTCCCTCCGTGAATGGAGTTACTTACATGGGGTCATAATCTATCAAGGGAGAGCCGGTGAGCATAGAAATGTACGAGTGGGAAGTAGAACGTACTAGAAGCAACCAGGCGAGCCCGAGATCGTTCCGTCAAAACACGCGCCAACTTGCGTTTGTTGCAATTACCCATGTCGGGCTACAAGCGTCAGGCAGTCAGTTTGATGCAAGCGAAGACAAAGTCGTTCGTACCGCTGGCCCCTTGTACATACCCTCCATACGGACCTAGCGCGGACAGAATAAGATCTACTGTAAGTCCGAAAAGGTTATGACGAGACAAACGTGAACTGCGTAATTTCCGGGTTCCAGATTCGTTTCCGTGTTCACACTCCTGCTCCCATATACTGGCTGCTCGGATTCTGCAACGAGTGTGATGTCCTCGCCGTCTACCTTGTAAACGAGGAACTGCAGGTTCCAGTTGTAGCACCCTTCGAGCCCCTGGAAGTATCGCTCATCAAGTTTCGACAGAACAATCACAGCTTTCGTAGCTTCTGTGATTGTAAAGTTGACTGGAGCATTTGTAAATACTGCTGATGCTAATAGACCGATACTAGAGAATACCCATACTCACAAGAAACGTCACCGAAGGACCAAGCGGCTGGAGGCGGTCTAACGGGCACGCGAAGCCATTCCATCGACATCTTCCACGAGTCATCAAAGAGGATTGTCTTATCGATATCTTCAAACTGCCCCAAAAAGTCAGAGTCTATGATTTTCCATGTAAGTAGGCGAACTTCAAAAATCATTGTATCACTCACATTCCATAACAAATTGCCCATCGTCACCGAATACATGCCCAATCTCTGGAAGCCTTGCAAGCCACTCTGTTGTCCACTCTTTCGATCCATCAGACCAAGGTCCCTGCCACTCGGATTCTCCCCATGGATTCCGCAATACAACAAAGCGTTTCCCAGCGACTTCTACGGCTTTGAGGACAGAGTAAGCGTGTCCACCGATAAGACCTTCAACTTCAATGTAGGACCTCCCGCTACGCGTGGTATCGAGCTTGTCAAAAGCAGCGCTGAAGAGACGGTCGGAATTCACTTTAAGGAGCTCTTCTTCCCAGAATTTATCTGTATCAAGGATGTCTTTAATTCGGATCATGCTCGAGACTCCGCTGAAGGAGGGTATAAGTAAGACTTCAGGATATGGATGCGGTCTGGTTACGCACCCGGTCAGGTCCTCTAGCGCTTCCGCTGCCCTTCCCCCGCAAAGCGAAGAATAATCTCCATGTAGTTTGGCATAAGCCTTCTCAATAAGAGGAACCCATGTTTCATTTTCCGTCCCGGAACGTGCAAAATAGAGGTTCTTGCCACCCTTACGGGCAGTTCGGTTGTATTTCTCTTTGTCGGAGTGGAAAAGGAGTTGCTCTGCCGTGCTCAGTTCCTCGAACTTTGGAACATTAACGTAAAGGAGACTATCAGACGTAGTGAGTTCATTATCTTGGGCCAGACCCCGGAGCGGCAGACTTACTCATCGATGATAACATCTACCCAAGACCCGTTCTTGAAGAACACAAAACCGTACACGCCAGCTTTCTCGTCGCGCTGTGTGAATTTGATATTGCACATTCTTCTCGAGATGTAAACATCACACGTACGGCAACGCAGAACTTATCAATCAGATTGTTTGCAGCAGAAGCCGTCGACAAGGCGGATAAAAACCAGCAATCTCCTAGTCTTCCTTGCACGATATCATTCGAACCAGCACCATCGATAAAGAATTGCGGTTTCGGATAGATGTCGGTAACACGAGCTGCGCTAGTCGGTGTATGTTCATCTTCGGGCACCAGTCCGTACAAACACAAGTTGATGTCGTTGTCGAGATCAAATTCGATGTCTCTTTAGGATAGATGACACGTCGTTGAGAACGTTTTACAGCGCGGCACATGGGAGGGGGGGGGCAAGTACCCACCTAAACTTCCTGTTCTTTGCTCTATAATCCCTGGCGATACGCTCAACCGTTGCACGGCATCGACTGAGCGCCTTTTCGAGTTCGTCCGTTACAAGCAAACCGACTTTGGGCTTGGACTGGGGCGGAAGAGAGCCAGCAGCCTTGAGGTCTTGCTTGACCTTACGAGCATTATTACGGCGGTTCTTCTTGCCCATCGTGCTGAGTGGCGCGGATGTAGAGGAGATAGACACAAGAGGCTCACCTTGAGGCATGCCATATAAATGGGCTCTTTGATATGGTCGAGGACGTTATCAGATCTGCCAGTGCGTCACGCAAATATAGCAAGGAATTCTTGAGCGCAAGGCTGAAACGCCAGAATCCCCGCAGAAGAATGATAGGACGTAGAGGCGATCAGGACCACGTCTTCTCAACGGTCAAAATCCCATCCAAGAAAAGCCACGAGTATTGGGTGGCAGGCACAAATTGCGGACTCAATAATCGATGGGCGCTCCTATCTTGTGCGCCAATCTGGTCATCTCCATGTGGCCGTGTTCCTCTCTCTAATCTTTCGTAACACAAGCACCCTTGGGATCGCTGCAATGATGGAAGTAGTTTTAGGGTCGTCATGCAAGCTTCAAGTTGAAACGAAGCCGAGTCAACTACAGTCGTCTCCCTCATAACCCATAGCACTTGGTGACATGGCCGACCTATGGGTTATGAGAGGGTATGGCTTATAA
>JAEUWP010000540.1:0-28973 GCA_018524725.1 Podaxis mareebaensis | reverse complement strand
AGGACCTCTGCTCGTCTCACTTACAAGGATAGGCTCCGACTTAGGCGTCGCTCAGCCAAAGAAGAAACCTTGTAACAGTCATAGCCATCTGAATTAGGTATGTAATTAACCATAAATGGTTTGATCTGTGATGGCAATCATGAGCACCATAAACAAGATGAGGATCGGGTTGGGGTTTGATGAGTCTGGATGACAGATGTGGGATGCATGGACAGTGATTTTGATGATTAGGATAGAAAGGACTTTAGCCATGAGTAGAACAGGGACAAAAGGCAATAGTGGGTGTTGACAGCCCTATCCTTACCTTGAGAGAAGATAGACAGACATCCACAGCCAGAGGCACTGGTCCATCACAAAGTGCTTGTTGGTGACTGGAAGGGTTCTGTAGGAGATATTGGGTAGGTAGCATGGCAGAGCAAAGCTAGCAGGTGGATCTGAATCAACTCTGGATCTGCAGGGATATTCAAGTGTCTGCACCCCATCACAGTGACAACCTGGGATTTTTGGTAGTTTGGGACCACTTTTATTGAATGACAGGTCAATGATATGAAGGTCAAGCATGGCCTTCACAACAAATTTACCAATGATGCACAGGTTGTGTGTTTGTTCCCTGGCCCTAGTGTCAGTATCAATACTTCCTAAAGTGTAACTTGAAGCTTATGGTCCACCATCAGCACTGGGGTTTTCAGGGTGAAGTGTCACTGGGTATAGGCCAGTAGGGTGGCTGATGCAGATGCTGGTTCCAGCTGTATCTGCATCTCACCAAATATTCAAGTCCTTGCATACAAACTCCTTGGGTACCAATGAATAGAACTTGAGAGTTGGCCCAAACCTGGTACTGGGCTCTTCGAAATATTCAACCTCTAAGATTGGTGATGATGAGTTGTGTAGTTCGAACACTTTGACTGCTGACTCTAGGGTATGCTTCTGAGATTTTCTAGCCTTCTGTCATTGCAGCTGCCCAGGGAACCCAATTCTGTCATCATGGCAAAACCTAGGGAGAGTATGTCAACTCCATATTGTATTCACAGGCAAAAAAAAAATCATAGTGTGCTCAAGCTCAAGACTCATTTGTAGTTATTAAACAGCAAAGCATATCCTATGTGACTAGCATGCTTCAAGGACATCCCAATGTGATGGTGGAGGTTGTTGGGCATTGGAAAAGCTGCAATTATATGTGTAAGCATCAATTAGCAAATACATTTAGAAGGTGAACAAGAGGATCTGCACTGGTTTGACATTCAATACTTCATTAAGCATAGCCAATGTCATCTTCCAGGAACTTCCTTGAAAAATCTTCCAACATTTTCTTTGCCTTCCTGCTGTCTTTGAAACCATGAACCCTATCATGCCACTTCATCGCACTGATGGGAGAGTGGAGCTTGACATCAGAGCTTTCATTCAAAATTATATCATTGCACCTTTTCCACTCATGTTCATTGCAGGGTGTCCATCAGCCAAAGTCTTCACTGCTGCCTTCAAATGTCCATGCCAGTGGATACCATGACATTATGGTGATCTCCTTGCCATTGCCTGCCTGGTATACATGTTAGGATCTCACATCTTTGTACATCTTGTGTTAATTACCTGTGAATGTTCTGTACACCCCACATAATACCTCCAACTCATCGTTCATCAAATTATCATCAATATACTCGATCCTGTTGCTGTCCTGCACTGTGAAGATCTCGTTTGCATTGCCATGAATTCCCCAGGGACCCTGGATCCCTTCTGCAAAACCAAGGTATTGAGAAGCAATGTGCCATATGTATCCCCCTCTCAGTAGAGCAGCATGAGAATGTCAAAGGGAGAAGAGTGACTGACATTGCTTCTTGTAAAACTTGTAGTCCTTCTTGTCAAAAATGTGACCAGAGAGCCTCATGGGAACCACTGTTGCAGCAGGCTTCTCTGGTGGTGCTATGTGGAGAGTGTCACAACATTGAAGGGTGTGGAAGCAGATGCCATTCTGTATGAGGTCCCAAGCCAATTCTTCCTCAGACATGTCTTCAGGAAGATGACAAACATACAGTGCAGCCACTGCAGATGGGACTGCCAACCTCCACAGAACAGTGCTTTGGTTCTCAAAGTTGAACATATAGAGTTTTTCCACCTCATTCTTGATGGTCCTGATTGAGTTGAGATGCATGGAATAACACAGCATGTGCCTGTTGTCTGGGGAGAGGTCCCACAAGTCTGACTCAGGCTTCTCTGACCTTCCAGTGAATGACCTGAGGAAGACCACACACTGCTGACTGATAGGTGTCTTGAAGAATGCATCAGATGATTTGATGCCATGCATTCTGAGGGCTGAAAGCAGGGACTTGAAGTCTGACTCAGAGGTGGGTTTGGTGAAGGATGACAGTAATGGAACAGGAGGAATGAAACCAAAGTGCTTTGAAAGTATTTGCAGCACTTCAAATTGTACTTGCCCCCCATTAGAGTCTTCACACTGTTGAGTGGGGGTAGACAGGAGCATACCCTCATTAATCATGGTATTGAGGTGTGGTCCAACTTCTGCTTTAATTGCAGTAAGTTTTGCTGTTGTTCAGGGAGGGGGGCTGATGTTTGTGGACTCACCTGTATTTGATTCCTTTCTGATTTTCTGCGATGGTAGGATGTCAGTCTCAACTTCAGGACATGGCTCCACATCAGGACCTGCCTTTTCTGCAGTCCAGGTAGTTGGTTCCAATAACTTGAGGTATTCGATCTCGGAGTCAGAGTCATCATCATCTGGGCCAAAATTGAAGCAACAATCCCACTCATTATAGTAGGGATCGTAGTGCTTCTGGTGCATGCCATACTCATTCAGAGTGTCTAGCCTCTCTTCTTTGAGCACCACCTTCCGCATGAACTCACCCTTGAATGTCCAATCCCACACATAGATGGGGGCACTCACCATAGGCAGATTCTTCTCCCAAGCCTCTCTTCTTTGCTGTTCAACTGGCATCTCCCATGCATGCCTATACTCATGCACTCACTTCCGTTTCTCAAAAAAGGGCTGCCAGATGGAATGCCCAGACTTAAATGGTAGCATATACACACTAACCCACTTTCCTGATAGTGGAGTGGTGTGAGGAGCATTGACATCATTCACTGGGTCTACACTGGGCAGAGGACTTTGGGGAGTGAATGAACTCATGGTTGGACTCAGAGCTGGCCAGTTCATAGTTGGGCTCATCAGAGAGAATGAATCGTCAATTGGGCTTTCACCATGGTTGGTGATACCTGCAGACTGATGCACAGGGACAGCAGTCATGGATTTAGAGTATGCAAGCAATGGACCAACCCATGTAGTTGTGACTTGGTACTCTTCATTTGTCAGACCAACTAAATAAAAATCACTTCATTGACTGCTTGCCCTCTCTTGGTTGCCCCATGTTACACTCCTTTCACTTCCACCATCATCTATGCCTCTTTCGCACTCCCGCCTCGTTGTTTGCTAACCATCCTCCCGCCTCTCGACTTCAAGCGTCCGCCTTGATCTGTCTCACTGCAACTTCGGTTCCACCTCGGATCTTCCGAAGGAACATTATGTTTAGCACTCAGGCTCGGTGATACATTGTGTAATAATAGCTTGTCTTCTGTAGATCTCATCTTACCTTGGGCTCGGTCTCCTATACTTAGAGTACTGAAGTAACTACGAAGATTCTCCTTAAGGACATGTAAAGTAGCAATTGCCCTCGTATTTAGATAGCTCGTAAAGTAAGTAGAACTTAGCTTTACAATCACTTGTACATAGCGCGAGAATAGCAAGGACTGTCTTCTGCTTTATCTTCTTGCCACGTGAGAGCTCTACCTGCCTCGACAGGATAACTGGCGTAACAGCTAAACCTACGGAGTAGCCTGTGACCTTACAAGTCGTATCTCTCCCTAGGCAGTCCCTGCGAGATTTCCAGCCAGCCTCTAGTTCTCTCAGGAGAACGGACGGGCGTTCCGCTTCAGGAACTTAATAGTGCTGGGGTGTCTTAGGACAGTATCTCTCCACATTGAGACGATGTGTAGAAACTGTCTCTAAGTAACAGAATCGTAAAGCTCTACTTCCACTCCTTACCTTCTCTTTTGTCCTTGTGGCTACAAGTCGACCTGAAGTCTCCTGCAAGATAACTTCAGTGGAGCACCCTCCGACCTTTTGTCCAGACCGTCGTCCAACACGTCTCGCTTACCCCTGCCTATTACTAGGCGTACACCATCCAACCCATACCCTCGACTCCCTCCTCCTTCCTACCGACCTTTCTCCGACTCCTGTTTCACAGAACTTCAAAACCTCTTTCAGAGAGCCCACTCCGAGAGCGACTTTCGAAATCGACTCGATAACTATACCCGCGGTACAGAGAATATAATCCTTATCGATGGCAAATCCTACACAAAACGAGAACTACTAGGAGTCTACTACACCCTCCATTACTCACGAGAAGGAGAAGCAGAACTTCCTGAATCTCCACTCGGTGTCTACCAAGACACTGATATCCTTCTTCGCTACAAACTCCAGCACAGCTGGCAGTTTGAGACCCTTCCCACATTTGTCGAACATCCCACTCTCTTTGCACAGTTTGAAGAATGCTTTCAACAGGCCAAGCAAGCCCAGAATCTATATCTCCATTGGACAGGTTCCCCTTGAGAGATCGACCAGGCTGAAGCACTTCTCAGAGTGTTCGAATGCCATTTGAGCCATCAACAGTGCACAACTACACCGGTACCCCCTCACTCAACTACTACCTCAACCACCTTCCCTTCAGCCGAGCAGACAGTTATCAGAGAGTCAGAACCCTCGAACCTGCTGCAACGATTCCAGATTATCGAACCACCATCATATCATTTGACATGACCATCAACCCCAGAACTAATCCCAACCAACACCACCCGAACTGTTTCGCACAGGTGTACCACATCGCTAACTGAGCAGTCAGAATCACAGAGTTCTACGTTTGCATCTGTGGCGAGTGTACAACCCAAGACCCGGATTGATACACCTTTGCCCCTATCTCTGCACTCGTGGCCAGGACCGGATACACAGCCTTCCTCGAGGTACCCAGAAACACAAACTTCACACTCAGTACACACTATCCAAACCTCAGATACCTTTGGAACCAATGAGTCACAATCGTATTCATCCCAAACCCCAATGCCGACCGATACTACACCTCCGAGCTGATCTACTACAGAGACGTGGAGGCCAGAGTTACCTATCGATCAGACACACCCACAGAGACAGACGAATCTGACATCGAGAGTACCAGGTATTACATCATTGACCTCGACTCCGTTTAACCAACCACCGTCTCCATCTCCTCCCCCTAACCCACCTCACAGACCACCCACTCGTCAACAGAACGCAGCCATGACCACACCTAAAGCCCCGAAGATTCAACCATTCGATGGTGAACCTCGCAACTTCCAAACCTTCCAGGATCAACTCTGACTCGTCTTCGATGACCATCGAGCCGCATTTCAAAATGCACAGAATAACATCGATGACTGAAAGAAAATCCTTTACATGCTCCAGTACATGACCAAAGGCAATGCTGCTGGATTCCGCAATGCTTTCATGAAAGAAAAGTGGAATACCACCAATAACACCTACGAGTACGGTACTTGGCACAACTTCAATATCCGACTCGAAGACCATTTCAAACTGAAGATTGAAGCAATGCAAGCTACAGAGAAGCTTCGACGTGCTCGTCTCAACATCTCCAAAACGGACATCACTGTTTTCAATCAGATGTTTACCTACCTTCTGAGTCAGGCAAACATCACCGATGACAACCATAAAGTCCATCTTTACATTGACTCTATTCCCGATTGGGTACAGCGACAACTCTATTTAACGACCCAACCTCCCACTACCTATGCCCAATGGCAAGCCGACGTTGCTAGGATTGTTAACAACTTCCAACAATATCAGATACGCAAGACTGGTAGAGGACCCTCTTCACAACTATCTTATTTTAATGATGCCTTCAACGATGCCCCTCGAAACAAGTTTGTCTATGAAGAGTGCCGACTCCCACCAGGTGAACCTATGGATATCGACGCACTCGAAGAGTTCTCTTCTGGAGACAAAGAAGAAATCCCCGACTTCTCCTCAGACGAAGAAGATGACTACGCTAAACAAGGCATTTCAGTAAATGCCATCCTGACAGACTGACAACGAGACCAAATGAAACACGGAGCATGCATCACCTGTGGTAACATGAACCACTGGGCATGCTCATGCCCCCTTCGAAGAAACCAACAATCTCCGACGAATCAGAGACGTTTCCAGAAAGGAAAACGACCCCCCTCTTGGCCTTCAGCCTTGACTTCCTTCTCATCTTCGAATCGACCACGTCCCTCTTCTTCTTCTTCCTCTAACCCTTCTCCATCCCGTCTCAACACCCTAAATGCAATCAAGGTTGCTTTCACCGAAATGACTGCCGAAGATCAGAACGAACTAGCTAACCATGCAATGGCCAAGATCGTCGAAGAAGAACAACAGTCTTTTCTGCAAGGACCAGAGTAGAAGCAATGCCTCTGAGTCCTTCAATGCTTTTGAATTCTAGTATGGACTTTGAACCCCCCTTTGATATACAGAACCATTATGATTCCCGTTGGACTGCTCGAAAATATCTCGCTCATAAAATAGAGAGTAGGAAACTGTCTAGAGAACCTCCTGTACCAGTTACAGATTCAAACTCAGATCAGATTTCGACTACCCACTCTTCCACCGAGCTGATGATAGCTGAAATCTGTTTGTCAGCATCGACCAACAACAAATCCCTGTATATCCCGGCCATACTAAAGAATCCGAATTCTTCCACAGTTGCTACTATTTACCCGCTACTTGATAGCGGTGCTCAAGGAGACTTCATCTCTCCCTTGACCATTCAACGGCTTGGGTTAAGAACGATACCCTTGATTAGACCCATACCAGTACGAAATGTCGATGGTACTATGAATGTAGGCCATGCTATTACTGCACAAGCAGAACTGCAGCTACACATAGATAATCGTGACATAGACGTTACTTGCTATGTTGCAGAGATCAGAGAGTGACCGATGATCATCGGCCTCCCATTTCTTGAAAAACACAACCCTGACATCGATTGGACGAAATGTACCTTTTGATGGCGGACCAGGAGATCTAAGATCCCTGCTATAAATATCAATAACATGGATACCAAAAACGAGATCCAGATCGATCATATCCAGTTAGCTGAAAAGGCAACTGAGAATGTTCCGCATTCTGTCTGCAGGAAAGCTAGACTCGATTATGAAGCACAGCTTGACCTAGCACATGCTACCCTAGAGATCAATACCAAGATCTCAGAAGCACAGAAGTCCTATCAGGCATACCACGGCTCAAAGAAGTCAGTGGATCCGAAGGACATCGTCCCAAAAGCTTATTGGGATTATCTAAACCTATTCAGTGAAAAGGAATCGGAAAGATATCCTCCTTCATGACCATATGATCATAAGATCAACCTAAAACCAGACTTTAAACCCAAAGCAGCTAAATTGTACCACCTGATGGACAATGAACTGTTAGAGTTAAAGCAATTCTTAGATGATAACCAACGAAAAGGTTACATCAGGAAGTCAGAAAGCCTGCAAGCTGCACCCTTCTTCTTCATATCGAAGAAAGATGGAAAGCTGCGACCCATTCAGGATTACAGACATTTGAACCGGTTCACGGTGAAGAATGCGTATCCTATTCCTTCTATTTCTGGAATACTAGATCGCCTCAAGGGTGCCAAGTATTTCACTACTCTCGATATTCGTGCAGGATATAACAATATCCACATTCGAGAAGGTGACCAATGGAAAGGCGCCTTCCGAACCCCTTTTGGTCTTTTCGAACTGAACATCATGTTCTTCGGAATGACTAACAGCCCAGCCACATTCCAAGCAATGATGGACCACATATTTCATGACCTGATAGACAAGCTCGGATGCACTGCAGTCATTGTCTACATGGATGATATCCTTATCTTCTCCAATGACCTCTCTTCTTTGTGAAAAGAAACTCGCGAAGTTCTGAAGAGGCTAAGAGAGAACGATCTCTATGTCAAACCCGAGAAATGTAAATTCGAACAGACATCTGTCGAATATCTTGGGATGAACATTTCTCATAACCAGATCAGAATGTCGAAAGACAAACTGGCTGGAATCAAAGATTGGCCTAGACCGAAATGTGTCTGAGATGTACGGAAATTTATTGGTTTCGCTAACTTTTATAGGAAGTTCATACAACATTACTCCCACTTATGTGCCCCTCTCAATGCACTCCTCCGAAAGAACCAGAACTTCGAATGGAATGACGCTGCAGAGCAAGCCTTCACAGCCTTAAAAGAGACCTTCCAGAAAGAACCTCTCCTTCGCACACCAGATACATCCAGACCCTTCATCGTCAAGACCAACACTTCCGATTATGCCACCAGTGGAGTACTTATCCAGAAAGATGACAACAGAAATGAACACCCATGTGCATTCCGATCAAAGTCATTAACCCCAACAGAGCGAAATTACGCCACTCCTGATAAGGAACTCCTGGCAATCAAGCAAGCCTTCAATGAATGGCGCCACCACCTACATTCCGCTCCCTACGAAATCGAAGTTCGATCGGATCATGACAACCTCCGACACTGGCAAGATGCCAGAAAACTATCGAAACGACATGTCCGAACCTGGGTTGAATTGCAGGAATACAAGTTCCGCATCAAACACTATCCAGGCAAGGCAATACCAGTCGCTGATGCACTCTCTAGACAACCAGACCACAAAGTCAACAAGTCAAAAGAAAACATCGACAGAGTCCTCCTCCCGAAGGAGCTCTTCATCGATGCTATCACAGCAGATAGTACACCACCTCCACCATCACAACCATTGATAGATGAAAAACGCGAGATCCTCGCGAGACATCACGATCATCACTCCACAGGACATCCAGGCATTGATGAAACAATTCGCCGAGTCCGCACAGAAACCAATTGGCCAGGCCTTCAAGACTTCGTTCGAAATTATGTAACAGGCTGCCACATCTGTCAACAATTTAATATTGACAGAAGACCCAATCACCCTTCCCTTCACCCCCTGGAACCATCACCATCATTACATCCCTTCACAGACGTGTCCATGGACCTTGTCACAGGTCTACCTGAAACCGCAGAAGGCTATGACGCCATATTGTCCATGGTGGACCGTGGACTTACAAAGGGGATACTAGTACTACCGACTATGAAAACGGCGACCTTCGAAGACATAGCCACCTTGCTGACAAAGCACTTCTATCCACGCTATGGAATTCCCGCCTCAATCGTAGCAGATCGAGATCCAAGATGGGCAGGGAAAGCTGCCAAAGCATTTTATTCCGCCCTAGGAATCGATTTACAATTATCCACTGCCTATCATCCACAATCCGATGGAGCCACAGAATGCTCACATCAAGAACTTGAAGTATACCTATTGAAGTACTGCTACAAAGATCCCAAGTCATGGGCCGACAAACTATCACACTTCGAATACAAGTATAACTCGACCACGCATGCCAGAAACGAGAAGACACCATTTGAGCTTCTCTACAGATATAATCCTCCCCCTATCCCTGAACTCATCATCCAAACCAATGCCCCTGCCTCGAATGAATGACTATTCGATATAGATCAATCCCGACGCAATGCTGCAGAAGTCATGAAGGAAAACGCTAAACGAATGATCGCCCGAAGAACGCCTCGAACAGAGATGTACGAGAAAGGTGACAAAGTTTGGCTAGATGCTAGAAACCTCCCATTGCAGGAACAGAAAGCGAAGATTCATCCCTGAAGATATGGCCCCTTTACTGTCAAGAAACGAAAAGGACCACTCGCATACGAACTCGCCCTACCTACCGCATGGAAGCTTCACCCTACGTTCCACATCTCACTCTTGAAACGATACAGGAAGACTGATCAGAACATCTCTGAACCTGAGCCTTCTCAGCCGGAGTTAATAAATGGAGAAGAAGAGTATGAAATCGAATCTATTATTAACCACAGAATTCGCTGAAGCCGAACTGCCTATCTCATCCATTGGAAAGGTTATCCGAATTCGGACAACACCTGGGAAGACGAAGAGAACCTGACAAGAAATGCTTCAAAGATTCTAGTAGAATATAAGAAGAAACATTTCATTCCTCCGTTCCAAAAACTTGCCACTTCCAAACCCACTCATGTCAAACACTAGTTCTTTCTCTGTCAATGACTATGCTGCCATTGAGCCAGCAACATCTGGAATGGAAAGCTTCACAGAGCTCCTCCATGGAGACTCTTCGACCAGAGGATCTGACGGCAACTACGTCGTGACGTCTCCCTCGGACCACCTCGAGTTTGCTACCATCCAGAACGAACCATCCCCAATCACTAGTACCAACCCATTCTATCAACATTCAGTCATTCATCCAACATCTACGATGCCTACCTCCAATCCACCGCATGCCAGTCTTCCAAACCACACAACGACTGTTCCGGAAGATGAAAACTATCAGAATTTCCTTCAACAAGCCCTCGCCACCACTCCCCAAAGGAACCCAGATTGTAATCCACCGGGACAACACCATCGAGTGCTGGACCCACGAACATCTGGAAATCTGACCGATATCTCCAATCCATATAACCCCTCGAGTCATATCTACCAGACTGCTACCTCCCTCGCCCAGGCCGCTGGTTATCCAAGTGCAGCTGACGTACTCGCAGACCCAAGAAGCTGGAACCCACCAGCTCCAGAACCAGGAGATGAGTTATGGTTTAATTTCCGAGACACAGCTACCCGAGCAGCATGACCCCTCTACAATGTCGCTTCGCAGTATCGAACCCAACATCAGGTCCAATACGCGAAGAACCTCGTCAGACAGGCGTGCACCTTCCTCACTGCCACCTCAACCGCAGAGACCCCTGCCTTCATCACCTCGCTCCATCAACAGTATGGAAGCAAGCACACCACAGCACACTCTTCTGCCCCGAACCCCTCCTCCTCCACTCACACCCAACATGCAGAGATGGATCGAGTATCTCAGTCTTGAGAGTCCAGTACAACAGATACTGGAAGCCAAACACGAGTTACACCAGAGAACTATCCCTGGCAGTACCAATGAGATCGAGGAATCCTTGTTGCTGAGGGAAGAGCCTATTCCCATCAAGCACGAACTGACCCATTCGTCCCAGAGACCCTTCAGTCTCGAGCTAAGGCTTCAGTCGAACAGAAGCCTGACATCACCACTTACCCAAACCTACCAACCCTCGTAAACATCTTAACTCTGCAAGGAGAATCGAATCCCATCTCTAAGTACCCCAACTGGGAGCACCACATTCGCCGACGAACTCTCCCTCTCACCGTCGCGAAACTTCTTCCTCCCAACCTTCTCAGAGTATATGCACAAGGCTGTTGGCTTTGTTTAGGAGTAGGGCATATCGCCTCAGACTGTCCGAACCATATGTGCCGATTCTGTCAAGGACGAAATCACCACTCTTGGCAGTGCATTCAACATCCCCAGACTCCCGTCATCCCATCTCGCTACCAATCCCCTGTTAACAGCCCTACATATGAAGAAGCCAAGAAGCGTGTCCGGTTTCTCACCAACGCTCTGACTCTCGGTCAAAGAGGACGACAGAACATGTTATACGAAGACGCATTCACTCTCATCCCTCGACCTATCCCTCGCGATCATGGAGCTTTGGAGAACACCACTACCGAATACACCTTCAATCCCATCACAAAGCAGACTGAAGGACGACATGTTACTACCAACAACGTCCCTATCCAAAACCAGTCCAAGCGACGTCTCGCAGAGGTCGACACCTGTTATAGGTAGATTGATCCGGAGTTCGATTACACAAAGGGGATGATGTTACACTCCTTTCGCTTCCACCGTCATCTACGCCTCTTTCGCACTCCCACCTTGTTGTTTGCTAACCATCCTCCCGCCTCTCGACTTCAAGCGTCCGCCTTGATCTGTCTCACTGCAACTTCGGTTCCACCTCAGATCTTCCAAAGGAACATTATGTTTAGCACTTGGGCTTGGTGATACATTGTGTAATAATAGCTTGTCTTCTGTAGATCTCATCTTACCTCAGGCTCGGTCTCCTATACTTAGAGTACTGAAGTAACTACGAAGATTCTCCTTAAGGACATGTAAAGTAGCAATTGCCCTCGTATTTAGATAGCTCGTAAAGTAAGTAGAACTTAGCTTTATGATCACTTGTACATAGTGCGAGAATAGCGAGGACTGTCTTCCGCTTTATCTTCTTGCCACGTGAGAGCTCTACCTGCCTCGACAGGATAACTGGCATAACAGCTAAACCTACAGAGTAGCCTGCAACCTTACAAGTCGTATCTCTCCCTAGGCAGTCCCTGCGAGATTTCCAGCCAGCCTCTAGTTCTCTCAGGAGAACGGATGGGCGTTCCACTTCAGGAACTTAATAGTGCTGGGGTGTCTTAGGACAGTATCTCTCTGCATTGAGACGACGTGTAGAAACCGTCTCTAAGTAACACCCCAACAATACCACACCAGTACACCCTGCTCAACAAACCACAGAGCATGAGGTTGGAACAGCTCATCATTTGGGTGGTGGAGCCAGAGGCCCATGTGGTTGATGTTCCAGAACCTCTGGAGTAAAGGGGCTATTTGGATGCTATCAAGAGTCACCTAATTATTCTTCTCCTGGATGATTTGCTTGAACCAATTCAGGGGCAACAACCCTTCAATGAAGTCCTTGTCTTCTGGTACTTTCCTCATCATCCAAAATAGCAGCCCAATCCAGATGGCAAACCAATCTCTCCCAGCCTCTATATGGTCCATGGCAATTTCTTGCATTGAATGACTTGCCCAGTAGTTCCACCAGTGAGGAAGGAACAGGCATATATACTCTAATTTATTTCTCTTTCCAAGGACCTCTGTAACTTCATATATCAATTTATTGATTGCCAACCACTGAGTACCTATTGATCCTGGTAGCACATAGCCTCCATCCTGTGCATGATGAATCCACCTGGGTAAATTGGCCAAAGACTCAAACCAAACACTGCTGTAAGGAATGGGGCAACTTGAAACAAAGCCCAACCACTCTGTTTCCTTCTTCCACCAATGCAGCCTTTCAAAGTTTTCGGCCCTCAAAACCCCTGGTATAAACCTCACAGTTTCTTCATCTGGAGGCAGCATTATAGGTTGCCTATCACAATTGGGCAAGTAGTACATATTGCCATTGATGAACCAACAGCAGCCTTTCATTGGGAGCATATTGATTCACAGGATTCACAGACTGGGAGGTTGGAAGAAGAGGATCAGGGACTACCCCATACCCTTGGATAATGTGTTTCTCTGGGACTGCCCAGTAGAAAGCAACAGGAGTGTTGATAATCTAACTCTATTAAGAAAATATTAGGAAATTGTTAATGATGTTGAAAATATGGGTGCTTACATTAGAGGAGTAGGCACCAACTTGGCTGTAGTGTCTTGAGGTAAGAGGTCAAAGAGGAAAAGAAGTTGGGTGCTGTGGGATCCATCCATCAAGGATGTTGCCAAGCCATCTCAGCAAAGTCCTGATGTTTGATTGCATCATCGATAACCTACCATTGTTTGGTTGTTACATTCAAAGTTTCTTTCTCATCACCATCACCACCTCAAACTGATGAATCTGAGGGCCAATCCACTGTCATTGGGCAGTCCCAAGATGTCTTAACAATCCCAGCTACTGGATAGTTCCAGAGCTTCATCTTTCCTCCCACCCTTGCCTTCAACAATGCTTTTTTTCTGTGTCATCATTGGACCCAACCATGCACTGCTGACACAACGAGTTTTTCCCACTACCTGCTTTCTGGCTTGCAACAACATTCAACATCCTTGCAAGAATATACATCTTCAACAGTTCCTGAATGTTTTGCCATCAATGAAAGCAACCATTAGAGGGATTCTCATGAGTAGGCAGTGCCATATTACTGAAACTGGACTGAAACTGTATTGTTGTCACTCTATGTAGTCCATCAAGCTTGCATATATACCTACTACAACTTGTATAACTTGTAAACTCTGTTCTCTGCTGCCTGAATGATCTTCCTCCCCATGCCAAAGTAATCATCCCTTGTCATCTCCTGAACCATGCAGTCTTTGCAAATTTGTGACATGCCCACAAACTGTGTGGACTGTATGCAACCCATCTTCTCTCCCACAGTCACAGGTTTGGATGGATGTTATGAACTTAGTAAATGTTCACTATACATTTACTAATTATGTTTTCACTTTATTTGTCTCTTGTTTTATTTGAAAGCTTTAATCTTTATCATATGACTTTTATAGATTGATAAGCTTTCATACTATTATTAGAAAAGAAGACTTCTTTGATAAAGAACTTTTTGTATTGAACTATTATTAGTTAAATCATGCTTCCTTTGTTCCAAGTCAATCTCCGAGTCGAGCCTCAGTGCCTTAAGAACTTCCGGAAAGTTCTAATGTAGATATATATTTAGATACACTGTAAAGTATATAAGTCGTCGACACTAACAAGTAGAAAGCATTGTTTCTACTTGGTTAGGTGGAGACTCGAATAGAAAGTCTTTATCAACAATAAGTGATACAATTTAAGTTCTCTTATATATCTCTATCGCTCTCTAAGTTGCTTAAGGATTCTATTGAGGAGTAGACATATTGTGCGACTATAAGTAATAGTTATCTTGACGCATTGACTCTGTCAGTGCTTAAAGGTAATCTATCCGTTAGTACACGAGAAGTCTCCTTTGATACGATCTTCGGATACGTATTGGGCCTCTTTATGGACTGAAGCGGCCTCACTATAACATTAAGTAGAAACGATCCTTCTCTGTAGCACGGAGTCATTACCTTGTCTCGGCTGCTCAGCATTGATCACTGAAAGAAGCCCTACTTGAGCAGCTAGTGCTTTAACTTTGGGTCCTAGTTTCTGAAGTTAACATTAGAAAGAGAGTAGGCGCGCATTGCCAACTAGTGCAGATTAGTTGAGGATTGTAGTCCCGCAATCTAGAAGAAATTCCTTGACGGAACCTTGATTCTGGAGGATATTTCAACGAGTGAAGGGAATCACACTCATGATAAAGAAGTGATTACGCTTAGATAGAGCTATAATCTATTGGGATATAAATTTCCATTGAAAAGTACCGCTGAGAAGAGGCTTTGCTGTGAACACTCAGTTGTTGAAAGGGAAAGGAAATTTATTAGAAGTGAAATTTTAAAATTGCCAAACTGGATAATTCAAAATTGTGAAAACAATCACATTTGACAGTCCGACAAGAGGAAAAGTCTTCAAAGATCCCACAACAGGAGAGTGGTACTACAAAGATGCAAGAAATAAACCCCACTTCTTCGAAGGTTCAATCCAAAGAAGACTCAATGAAGAATATTCAGCAGAAGTCCAACACGAAAACCTTTCAAGACAAGATCAGCAACAAATTGATGAAATTCAGAGAAACCCTGAAACCAAAAACCGATTTGCAGGACTCGCAGCAACACTTAACACACCACAACAGGTCTCAAGACAACCAAGTGTCAAAGAAGTCACCGAGGATCTTGCCAGATTCAATCTCTCCACTCAAACGAAAGGAAAGCAACCCCAATCTTCATCATCTATTCAAGAGCAAAGATATTCTAGCAATCCAACAACGACTACTCAATCAATACCAGGAACTGGATATCAGTTCTCTTCCTTGGCCGGAACAACAGTACCACAAGCAACAACTTATCAGTCAATTAGCAGATCTTGGGGAACAAATCCGAGAACTCCAGCTAGAAGAAGAACAACTTCAGGGAGTTCAGGAAATCATGGAAGAAGCCCTTCACCTCCACAATCTCCAGGAGCCACCATGTCTATGAACCAGAACACCAACTTTGAGTACCCAAAGCCTATGAGGTTCTATGGAGACCCTGCACAGTACAGAAGTTGGAAATCCCTCGTTGAGCTATATTTCAAATCCTATGGCATCACCGATCATGCCACAAAAGTCAACTACACCCTTGCTTTACTCGATGGAGCAGCATCAGCATGGCAACAAGATTATCTTTCAATACATGTGAGAGATGCAACTCAACAAACATGGGACGAGTTCACAAATGACCTCGACCAGTCTTTTGCCCCAGTACAACAGACATTCGAGGCTGAACAGGCATTACGAAACCTCTGGCAGCATGGCAGATATATTGAGGAATATATCTCAGAATTCTCAGTCCTCGCTTCCCAAGCAGGACTCACAGACAGTGTGGCCCTTCAGGCATACTTTGTGAACGGACTTGACCCCACTGTCAGACACGAAGCACTTAGAAGTACCACAGACACAATTACACAGTGGAAGAATGCAGCAAGAAATGCCCATAGAATTGTTCAAGAACAACGCAAGTATAGAGCAGCAATCAACGGAAGAATTTCCTATGCGAAGAAAGGACAAAGGAAAACAAAGGGCTACAGAATCCAACCCCATTATCAAAATATCGCCTCCCAACCAGTCTTACCTCAATACAGGAGAAGTGAGTGGGATATGGACATCGATCATCTCACCGACTACTTCAATGAGCTCGGATTCTCTGATGGAGAATATGAGCAGGATTCTGATGAAGAAGAAGAAGAAAATGAATCAGAAGATGTACAAGATATACAACCTCCCAAACCAGGAGTTCATAACAGTGAAAGAACGCCAAGCGACGCCATATCACACCTCATTAACAATGTACTTACTGACAAGCAGTGAACAGCAATCAAAAACAGAGAATGTTTCTTTTGTAAGAAGAAAGGACATTTCTACAGACAATGCCCATCTAGAAGAAATTACACCACAAAGAACAAGTGAAATAATTTTGTATCCAAAGGAAAACCAAAGAAAACCTTCACCAGAAAGAAAAGACAAGTCGATCCAAACGCTATGGTCTATGCCATTGAAAATGGAATAGAAGATGAACAAATGGAAGAATTCTCTCAAGACGAAAATTTTTGAGTAGTTCAGAAGATCAGCTTAACATCATTGATCTTCATGCATCAAAAGGAAAATGTCTACTAATTCCAACAGAAATACTAACACCCAAAGGAACATATGAAATCAAAGCATTATTAGATTCAGGAGCCAGTGGCCAATTTATATCACCAAAATTAGTCAAGAAACTAAAATTAACCAAGAAGCCACTCAAGAAGATACAATATATTTATAATGCTGACGGATCAAGAAATTCAGGAACAAAAACAACACATTATGCTGAAATTAAAATCAAGATCAATGATAAGATCATGAATATAAAACCAAAAATAATCAATCTAGGCTATAAGGAATTATTTATAGGTATATCATGGTTACGAAAATATAACCCAGACGTAGATTGGGAAAGAAAAACATTGAAATGGTGCAATGAAGAATCGCAAACCATACAACTAACTGAATATAAATCTAAACAGATGATTAATAGTATTGACCTTAGTCAATATATAGATTCAGAAGACGATGAAGAAGATCTAGAGATAAACGTTAAACATAACACTTCTCAAGATCTCTATAACAAAACAGAAGAAACCAAGAAGAAAGAATCTGATCCTTTAAAAGCAGTACCAAAGAAATTCCATAAATTTCTTAAAGTATTCAGTAAAGAGAAATCAGAAAGAATGCCACCAAGACGTCCTTGGGATCATAAAATCGAAGTCAACGAAACCTTCGTTCCAAAATGAATGCCTATCTATCACCTTACACCTCAAGAACACAAAGAACTAGATAAATTTATCGAAGAAAATTTATGAAAGGGATACATTCGTAAATCACAATCACCAATGGCCTCATCTTTCTTCTTTGTAGGAAAGAAAGGAGGAGATTTATGCCCTTGTCAAGACTATCGCTATCTTAACGATCACACAATTAAGAATGCTCATCCAATTCCTAACATCTCAAGAATAATAGATAAACTTAAAGGAGCCAAATACTTCACTAAACTAGATGTTTGTCTAGGCTACAACAATGTCAGAATTCGAGAAGGAGACGAATGGAAAGCAGCTTTTCGAACCCCAAATGGTTTATATGAACCCACAGTCATGTTCTTCAGCATGACAAATTCACCTGCTACATTCCAATCTATGATGGATCATCTCTTCCAAGAACCATTATCTAAAGAAGAAACCATTATTTACATGGACAACATTCTTATCCCAGCTAAAACTATCAAAGAACTCGATTGCTATACAATTAAGGTTCTAGAAATTCTAGACAAAAACGATCTCTATCTAAAGACAGAAAAATGCGAATTTGAAAAACAACACCTAGAATATTTAGGATTCATAATCAAACCAGATTCCATTGAAATGGATCCAATAAAACTCAAAGGAATAGAAGATTGGCCTATTCCTCAAACAGCAAAGAACGTTCAACAATTCATTGGTTTTTGTAACTTCTACAGAAAGTTTATCAAAAATTATGCCCAAATTGCACAACCCTTACATGCACTTATGCAAAAAACAAAGAAATTCGAATGGAATCCAGAAGCACAGAAAGCATTCGAACTTCTAAAACAGCAATTCCTACAATGCCCTGTTCTATCAATGGTAGATGAAAACCAACCATTCGAAATAGAATGTGATGCATCAGCATATGCTATCGGAGCAGTACTCCTACAAAGAGACTCAAATGGAGATAAACATCCAGTAGCATACTTCTCTAAGGCACTAAACCAAGCCGAAAGGAACTATCATACTTCCGACCGAGAATTCCTTGCTATTATTGAAGCATTAAAAGAATGGAGACATTACTTGGAAGGATCAGCACACCAAGTAATCATATGGTCTGATCATGAGAACCTGATCAGATGGCGAGAACCACAACAACTTAGTCATAGACAAGCAAGATGGATGCTATACATGACTAAATTTAACTATGTCATCAAACATCTTCCAGGCAATCAAAATGTACTAGCAGATGCACTTAGTAGAAGACCAGATTTAGTACCTGAAGGAACTGACAACGAAAATCTGATAGCCATCCCATCAGAAAAGTTCATTAACTCCTTTCAGAAGACCTAAAACAAGAAATTGTAAAGAAGAAGTCAAAGATCCACATGCAAGACCAATTCACATCAGATGACAAAGATTTCATCCGATTCCAAAATAAGATTGTCATACCCGATGATCTGGATATCAAACAAAAAATTCTACAATTTGTACACGACCATCCTACTTCAGGACATCCAGGAATAAGAGATACATTACAGAAACTTCAAAAAGAAGTTTATTGGCCAGGAATGAACACTTATGTTCACAACTATGTGAAAGGATGCCCAACATGTCAACAATACAAAATTAATCAACATCCAACAAAACCACCACTACAACCAATCAAAGGACCAACTTCTACCCACCCATTCAGTCAAATTTCTATGGATCTCATCACAGATCTACCCCCAGATGACGGATATGATGCTATTTTGTCCATAGTGGACCATGGACTTACGAAAGGGATAATCCTAACAGCTACTCGGAAAACTGCAACCTCCGACAACATTGCCGAAATCCTAATTGAGAAAGTCTTTTCCAAATATGGAACACCTCAAAAGGTCATCTCAGATTGAGACCCTAGATTTGCAGCCAAATCAATGCAAGAATTCTACAAGAAACTAAATATAGAACCAGCTATGTCAACCACTTATCACCCACAAACAGACGGAACAATGGAACAGTACAATCAAGAAATAGAATTCTACTTAGCTGTTTATACTTCAAAGAACCCACATTCATGGAAAAGAGCACTACCCATGATTGAATTCGTTCACAATACTAAATCACATGCAGGAAGAACGAATACACCATACAAATTAATCTTAGGCTACAATCCTAAGGCAGTTATAGAAAACGAAGAAGAATCTAAAGTACCTTCAATCAATGAAAAGATTCTATCTTTAGAACAAATGAGAGAAGCAGCACTTGAAGCACATGAACAAATGTGAAAAGTAATGGCTGCCAGACAAAACAAACCTTGGAATCCATTCAAGGTTGGAGACAAAGTTTGGTTAGACAATCGAAATCTACCTCTTCCATACACTTCAAAGAAGTTAAACCAAAGAAGAGAAGGACCTTTCATCATTCTATGACAAACATCACCTGTTACCTATGAACTAAAACTTCCTGTAAAATGGAAGATTCACAACAAGTTTCATGCTTCACTTCTCACACCAGTAGTTGAAAATAACATCTATGGAAAACACCACACTAATCCACCACCAATTCTCATCTCAGGAGAAGAAGAATACAAAGTTGAAGCAATCTTGAAACACAGGATTCGAAGAAGACACTTAGAATATCTGATATGTTGGAAAGGATATGGACCAACTGAGGACTCATGGGAACCTGAAGAAAACTTAGAAAATGCAAAACAAATACTTCAAGAGTATAAAAGACAGAAGAAACTTGCCTAACATTCCTCAGACCAATGTCCTCTGCTACCAATGAAAACATCCTCTCTACAACCTCGAATCCTCCCTCTCTGAAGCCTGAGGCAAAGGGAAAGACTCTCCCAAGCCACCAAGCTTCACCATGACCTCAACCAGGTCAAGCTGAAGTACCCAGTAGTGAAGTTGCCACTGTACGACGCATCTTTCTACATGAGGGAACAGCCTGCGACTTTATGTCTGGTTACAGCAGGAATCATAAATTCCTTAACCTTTGCAACTCCATCAGGCTTGCGCTTGATGAGTTTGCTACTGCGCAAAGCCATTATATCGCACAATCCAAGAAATTGGACACCTCTATTTGTGAATTGGCACGCAGTCTCCCTGCAGGTCCCTATATTGGGAACATCATCTGGAAGATCAGGACCATTGAGCCTGACTTCTATCTACAGCCTGCGGTGATCAGTAAGCCAGCTCCAGATGGATTTACACTGTGTCCTAGCCGCCCCCGAGAACTCGCAACTCAACCATCTACTGCTCCTTTGCCGGAATCTCCCAAATCTGATGAATTGGCTAAAGATGGTAACAATCATCTGACTAAGCCAACTTCGGAAAATGGTCGACACCCTCGAGAAACTCCCACCATACGTCTTCCAAATATATGACCCCGAAACTGACCCTGCTGCTTATGTAGTTGAGTGGGCCATTTCCAGACACAGTGCAAAATGTACTACTGTGTCCACTGCAAGTGTTCTGCCCCTGGACACTTTTCCAAGTTTTGCTCCAGAAATCCTTATTCAGGCATTGATCGAAGGAACCTACCCGCAACTGCCTTGGAAAAATTGGAGCAACTTGAAGATGACAGAATCACCTCAATCATTCGAGGACAACTGCCCATCACCACCAACAACTTACACAACTGTACCAAATTGGATATTGGAATACCCACACCTCCAAACTCCCCTACCAACACTGCCACCAAGCCAGACAACTACTCGGGAACCAAGCCGACTTCCCACACCAACGGACTTAATCGGGTTACCTTTACCCTCAGCCCCACTTACTGTCCCACAAAGCGAGCTTCTAAGAAGCACACCACTTCCACCATCGACCCACGAGTCGGTCGACTCCAACAATTTTCCAGAGCTACCGCCTATCGTCACGCTTGAGGAAACCCTCATGCAACATTTGCCAGAACTTCCAGTAACAAACAATATCCTTTCTTGTCTTCAACCAGATACGCCTACTTATCAGACGATTACGATGCTGATTTCGAATTTGACTTCGACGATGAGGCTATCTACAACATAGATGGCGAAGGACATTATTAGAAGTATTACTAATTAGCTACAAGCCAAGTAGTTGATTAGATAAGGAAGAACAGTTACTAATCTAACTATAGCTGAGTAGTAGATTAGTAAGATAACAAATATACACAATCAACTGTGTTCGATCCAACACGAGACTAGCTAAAAATTTATCCATCTATCACACTTGACATTATGAGCAACCTCAACATCGAAATTGATCCAGCTACCCTTCTTTCTCCTGATTCACTCTCCCCGAATCGCCCTCTAGCTCCATGGATCATTCTGATCACCACTCCCGAGATTGAACCACCCTCTAAGGGTCATGAACAATGGACTGACCTCCATAACGCTGCTACCCGTATTCAAAATCCTGAATACAACACCCCATCCGAACATCGCAATGAATATCGCATTCGTTTCGCAAAACAAATGGCGACACTCGCCCTATCCTACCTACGCAAGGTATCGCCTCAGTCAATTCCCAGAATCATGGATCTGACATCCACCCCAGAACCACTTAGTCGAGAACCAACTCCACCTCAAGAACCACCGCAAGGAAGACTGTTCGACTTTACATATCGAACCGACCCCTTCCTTAATGAAGGATTCATCACTGAAGAGAAATTACCTCTTCAACAACAACCCGACATTTCCCTCTTCCCTTCACTCTATCACGTTATCGACAAACTTCGAAGGTCAGAGAATCCGATAGCTAATGTACCCGACTGGGAGCAGAAAGTTATCAATCGAACCCTTCCCCTCAACAAAGTCGCCCTGCTCCCTACATCACTTCAACGAGCATACAAAAATGGATGTTGGAAATGCAGGTCAGTAGGACATCTGGGATACCAGTGTCCGAAGTATTCCTGTAGGTTCTGTAACGGGAATGGTCATTATAGTTGGAAGTGCGAAAAGCGTCCTCATTCACCCATCACTCCCTCACCACACCTCATACTGATGCGACAAATGCCTGCAACCACAATTCGGAAACATTGCCAATATACGAAGAACGGTGGAGTTTTAGGACAATGACAGTGACAAAATCCATTAATCGGACAATCAAATGTCCAGTTACCTCCTCCAGTAGAGAGAAACACAAATGCTGTACAAAATCCAACTACCGCGTATTACTATAATGAAGAACAACAAAAACTAGATATCAGGACTGTATTCCCTAGTAACCAACAGTAAATAGTATTTGAAAATGTGGACATTTTCTATAGGAAAGGGATTGTGTTATGAACTTAGTAAATGTTCGCTATACATTTACTAATTATGTTTTCACTTTATTTGTCTCTTGTTTTATTTGAAAGCTTTAATCTTTATCGTATGACTTTTATAGATTGATAAGCTTTCATACTATTATTAGAAAAGAAGACTTCTTTGATAAAGAACTTTTTGTATTGAACTATTATTAGTTAAATCATGCTTCCTTTGTTCCAAGTCAATCTCCGAGTCGAGCCTCAGTGCCTTAAGAACTTCCGGAAAGTTCTAATGTAGATATATATTTAGATACACTGTAAAGTATATAAGTCGTCGACACTAACAAGTAGAAAGCATTGTTTCTACTTGGTTAGGTGGAGACTCAAATAGAAAGTCTTTATCAACAATAAGTGATACAATTTAAGTTCTCTTATATATCTCTATTGCTCTCTAAGTTGCTTAAGGATTCTATTGAGGAGTAGACATATTGTGTGACTATAAGTAATAGTTATCTTGACGCATTGACTCTGTCAGTGCTTAAAGGTAATCTATCTGTTAGTACACGAGAAGTCTCCTTTGATACGATCTTCGGATATGTATTGGGCCTCTTTACGGACCGAAGCGGCCTCACTATAACAATGGATTGAGTAGTTGTCTAGCCACATCTTCCCACCAAACCTTTGACCATTGGGTCACACAGTTGATGTGGTGATCACACAGCAGAAAGATGGAGATTTTGGGTGGCTTGAGAGCTTGTAAGGCTCTCTCATGCAGTAGTGCATCTTGAGCTTTCACAATAACAATGAATACTTTGTCGGTCATCTGGTTAATGTCATTGGCCTTGAGCGAGAAAACAGGGGAAAGGATCAACGAGTGCATGGCCAGACCAACCCACTCCTTGACCTTGTATCTCTTTGCCAACTCCAACTGCCAGCTTGGGCTAATTTGATTGAAGTGAGTTTGCATGAATTCCTTGCCCCTTTCAATGTTCCAATAATATGATACTGATAATATTGCCAGTAGGCACTCCTCCTCAACCTTGCCTATATCCATCTCATTAGATCTGTTATAACCACTGTTAGATTATGGTTAGCAGGGACTTGGCTCCACCAGGGTGTGACTTACCCATGGAAAAACCAATGAATGAAATGCACCAATGCATCTGCATCCACTCCATCCAAGAACACTGGGTCCCAGTCAGTGCCTTTGGGTCCACCTATGGGACAGGTGTCCATGAGATCCCAAAAGTGAGTGGAGAGTTGGCTAAGGTGAGCGATGTTGAAGCAGAACAATTGATTTTCCACCTAATGATTTTTTGCCCATCCCAGCATAGATATTAGAAGATTCACAGTGGCATCATTGTTAATCAACTCACCCAGAACACCAGTGGACAGTCCTCAACCCAGCACACTGGATCTGGATATCTAACCCAGTCCTTGGTCAGCAGCTGCAATGAATACACAGGAGGCTGAGTGCAGGGAAAGGAAGCATCCATTTCCTGCCAACACTGTAGTGCTGTGGGGTCATCTTCACCTTTTATAGTGAACTGTTGCATGTATTATTATTGTTCACTTATATTGAGATTATCAGATTCTGATAACTTATCTGTGCCTGTCAGCCTTCTGTCTCTCATACACTTTCCAGACTGCTGCCATCTGCCACTGGGCACTATGCCTCTTGAACCTCAACTCCCATGCCTGCCCAATGGCTATCAGTTCTCAGCAGCAGTCCACACCACATTTCAGGCTCTTGATGTACTCTACAGGCATGGCCTCTCCATGGCCTGCAGTCAATTTGAAGTCGATAGCCAGAGAATCCTACACCACACCATTACTCCAGGCCATTCTCAATTTGCACCAAAGAGAAGGTGTTCCAATCTTGTGGATACAAGCATGTGGGGAGCAGTTTTTGTCCCTACAGAAGGCGTTGTGAAACCAGGGATCTGAACTGGATGGTGAGTGAGTATCAACTGTATTAACATGCATCTATGTATATTGATTTTGCACTAGTACAGGATTGGTAGTTCATAGAATTCAGCCAGTGACCACAGAAAGAATGGGTCAGAGAGGCTGCCCAAAGAAGGTGATAGATGAAAGGGTTATTCATAAGTTGATCCTTGGCTTGGGAGCTATGTCCATCAACAAACTCTCTCACCTTCTGGGGGTTTCAAGCCAAACCATCCACTGTTCAATGAAGCACTATGGGATTAAGAAAAAGGCTTTTCTTCCTATGTCGAATGATGACCTTGATGCCATGATTTCAGCACTCAAAGAATGGTGACCAAATATGGGTCAAAGATATGTGTTTGGATTTTTACAGAAGAACAACATCCATATCCAGAGGAAACGTATCATAGACTCAATGAGGTGAGTCATGGGACTCAGAATTGTGCTCCACAAACATATGTGGAAGAAGATTCATTGGCAGCCTTATTGTGTCTCACAACCTCATGCTCTTTGGCATATCGACAGACATCATAAACTAATAAATTGGGGTATTGTCATTCATGGAGTGGTTGATGGCTATTCATGGTTGGTGAGTAATTCAGAAGCTGGCATCAAAGCCAGTACTAACAATATGTCTGCAACTGTGTTATCAATGTTCATGGAGGCAGTTGGGAAGTACGGCCTTCCTTCGAGGGTCAGAGGTGATAGAGGTAGGGAGAACAAGGAGGTCTCAATGATGATAATCCTCCTATGGGGATTCAATCAAGTGAGTTTCATTTGGGGATCATTGACTCACAACACCCGCATTGAGTGCCTCTGGGTTAAAGTTGGCACTCAGTTCACCTGAGAATGGAAAGCTTTCTTCTTGCGGCTCAAGAGGCTTCACTTCCTTGATCGAAAGGATCCTGCCCATCTTTGGCTTCTCCACCATCTTTTCCTAGGCATGATAAATTACAATTGTTCCAAGTTTCAAGGGAACTGGAACAACTACCCCATAGCATGTGAAGGGCATAATATGTCACCAGTGGTACGTGCAGAGTTGGTCATCTCACTTCATAACTTATGTTTTATCAGCAACTAGAGGCTGAGGGCCAGTTACTGCATGGGTTCTACAGAGATGAATGTGAAGGCATTCCTGTTGACCTCATCAAGCAATATTATGGTGTTGAGGGTCCTCAGTTGAAGTGTGATCCCTGTCAGAGTGGTGCCAGATTTTTGCAAGATAAAGAAAATGAGGTTGATGTAGCAAATGAACAGATTGAATCCAATGCATACCCAGAAGCCGTTCCCATCCCACAAGAAAGGTGCCTACTTGACGAAGCCAAGATGATTGTGTTTGAACACCAGCTGGCGAAATTCTGGCACTCTGGTTTTGTGCCAGAAGGGTACTTCATACAACCTGATGAATGGGATAATGAATACCCTTCTTACAAAGATATTCACATTGGGAGATGTGGCTCTAGCTTATGCATCAACCTCTCACTCTCCATTTGGTTACCTCAGGTGGAGGATTGGGTGAGAAGTCTTTACTTATTGGACGGTATTCTTGACATGCGATCCTGTGATTGACCTGTATATATAACTTGATTCTCATGTATCTTGAGCATCCTTTCTCTCCCCCTCTTTGTTATCCCACCTCAGTCACTCTTTTATCATGCCATGCAATGCCTCCACAAAGATTACAAAGGACTTTGATAGCTCAGATGTTGATGTAGTTAACTCACTAATTCACTCTATGTATATACTCATGTCAAATAGTCACCCAAATCACCACTGCCCTATTGTGGGAAACCAAAATGCAAATTGGCATATGTAGATCCCGAGGATGTTGAGGGAGAGGTAAGATATCCACCTATCCCCCAAGAAGGCTGCTCTGATATGGATTAGGTCAACTTTGAGTTGGATGCATCTCTCAGCCCACCCCCTGCAAGCCAGCCAATAACTAGTGTCTCTGCAGCCCATCAAAAGGCTCAACAGCTTATTAATTCACTCACTGTGGCTTCGTCCAGCAAACACACCCTCACAACAAGTGAAGACATAGAGCAAGCCTGCAATGAAACCAATGCTGGTCTGAAGCACTATGGGAAAGCAACAGGGAAAGGTATCAAAGCTGAAGCATGTTCCACATCATCTGGCACCAAGCCTGGACCAAAGCCCAAGACTGCAGTGAACTGCCATATTGTCTCACTTCCAGCAAGAGCAAAGGCTTCTTCCAAGGTTTGTAACTATTCCTAAGAATGTCATCTTTGGCTGATTTAGTCTATGAGCAGGCAGATAGTCCAGTGTGCCATGTTGGTGCAATTGTCTTGCTTCTATTTGGCCTCAACTGGGTAAGCAAAAGAACATTCTCCTCCATTTAATCTAATGTTTTACACTTAGAAAACTTCTGATAATGCTTTCTTCCATCACAATGGCAAAGAATACTTCCTCTGTGAATATGATGACATGAACTCAGTGCTGAATCCACTCATGAAGGGTTGGATGTGGAATCAAGATCACAAACTCAACCACCTCACTGAGTGTGGACTGGCAGTCAGAAGCAACAACACAATGCTATCAATCAATAAGGCCTGGTTGAATGAAGAAGTAACAGCAAAATTCAGGAAACTCTTCCCCAAAGTCTTCTGCTGGTATGATCAACACACTGACCTCCATCTTGACAATGATGGTGCTAGTGGGAGGCTGTTTGAGGTGTGTCCATGGTGTCTCATCAGCTACAAACATGGAAAGCTGACTGTAGTTCACTTCAAGGGTATGGCTACCCCAAATGGTGAACAGATCATCAAATATGCTCTTAAGCAGAAGACTGGGGACTACAAGCAACAACTTTTCATTAGTATGTGCTTCTGTTCGTCATGTTGATTATTTACTAACACTTTTAAGCTCTCACCACACAGATTCCTGAGTCCCTGGTGTTGAAATGGAAAGGTGTTGAGTTGGCTACGCCATTGCCTGAACCATTCCCTAACCTCAATGTCATATATTCAACTGATGAAGGCACTCCCAATTCTCTCAGGGAGGTGGCGAAAATCATTGGTACCAAACATGAGATCATTGAACTGAGTTCAGATGAGTGTAAGTTCCAGTGCACTATATCATTTCTCTACTAATTTCTGTGCATAGCTGAAGTCCCTCAAGCCACCATTGTGAAGGGAAAGGCAACAGGTGGCCCACCATGTAAGAAGCTCCAGCTCACCAAGAGTGATTGTAAGTCCCTCTTCTAACACCTGTAACCATTAACTCAAACTTCTCTGACCAGCATCCAATTCTGAGATGTATGAGCCCCTAAAGGCTACCCTTGCAACATCTGGCCCATCCACCACCCCCTCAACCCCTGTTCGTGGTGTATATCATGCTGCTGCCCCTGTCTGGGCTGCAAGTGATTTTTCTGTGACATTTTCTTCATCACTCATCATTTGGGACAATTCATCAAGCCCTGAATTCCTGACAGGTCCTACTGTTGAATGACCCATTGTGGGTGACGACATTGACTTCCTCACTTAATCACAGACACTCTTCCATACTTCAATACAGGTTGTTCATCGTTACTACATGCTTTAGGGACACTGACATAGCTAGCTTACCTGCAATGGATACTTAATCACTGTCTTTCATTTCCTCATACTCCATACTTACCATGTTTCCAATCCCCCTTATCTGTTACATTATACCTTACCTCATACTTACCTCAATAAATTTCATGTGCTATGGTGGGCTGTTGGCCTAAAAAAGATTTGGCCCCCACAGAACTTAATAATGTGCTCACATGGTATTTACATACTGCCTAGACCTACAGTATATTCAGTAGTTTACAAAATCTAGTTATTACCTTGTCTCATGGGGGGGAAAACCACATGCATGGGATTTTCAAAATCCTGTGTGCAACAGTAACCCTCCCTAGAAGAAGTTATGTATACAAAATTCATGCACAGAATTATAAATATTTCATGCAGGGTTTTTTGAAAGTCCCACACACATACCATGTATGTTGCATGTATGTTCTGCACGGAATTTTCTAAAAGTTCTGTGCACACAGCCATTATGTAATACAAATATTCTGCATGGAAATTTGAAGATTCAGTGCATTTCCAATTTCCCACACCTCTGGTTCCCAGGAACCCTGTCATGCTAGGCAGG
>JAEUWP010000261.1:0-23078 GCA_018524725.1 Podaxis mareebaensis | reverse complement strand
AGTGAATCTTGCTGTATCTCACTGCTTCTTATAGTCACCTTAGTTGACTGGATAAGGAAACGACGTTTTTCCTGATGCATCAAGGTCCACCCCGCAGTGGGACCCTATACCTGCAATGATAGAGACCCCGCCTTAGGACAGCATCCCGCATTTTGTACCCGGGCTTTCCTCCAGCTATGGGGCCATGGCGGGGGCTCATACATTACCTATGTAACGAGAGATCGCCCGCCCCTTCTGGAACCTTCTCAAACTAAATCTTGAACCGCCTCTTCATACCATACTGATGTATTTTCATCACCTTTGCCGTCGTCTGTCTCGAGTTATCTTCAGGGATTTCAGGCCCGACGCCCGTTCTTCCAGAACGAGTCGGTACAATGATCCGAGCCTTCTTGTTGGGGGTGGTGCCTTGGTATTCGCTTCGACAAGATGATTATTGCCCAAAGGAAATGGGTGGCGCAGGTAATCAGCATCGGTGCCACGATGTAGCCTTATGCCTCCTTCAGCTTCCTTGTTTCTTATGGGCCGACCGCGCCGCCGTCATCGCTCGTCACTTCAAGGGCAATGGCAGGAGGACGTTGGATAAACGCATGACCTAGGCGCGGGAGGGGTAGATGAGCCTTGACCTGGTTTTCTTTTTGGATTTGCGGTACTATTCAAGTGTTTTGGAGAAATCAGCGAAAGCTGCGAACTTGAATCCCTAGCTCTGCGAAGCAGGAGGCATCGGCAGATGGCCTGCCATCGTGGGAATGCGGATTCGCAAATGCCTGGCACTAAGGGTCAGCCTGGACCGCTAACCAGGTAGCTTCGTGCTTACCTCGACCAAACAGCAGATGTTCATAGGTGCCTTTCCTGTCGTGCATGCATGGGGGTGCCGATTCGGCTACGCATGTAGCCGGCACCACCCACAAAATTTTATTATGACTCAACTACGTGGTATATAAGTAGTGTACATTCGCTTGTATACTCTGGCTCCCTCTTGGAGGGATGGCCCAATGTTCACCTTGGTTGGACTAGAGCCCAGCGATAGATGGACGCTATCGCACTCGCACACCGTAGTAGTCAGGCGGCTGCTTTACATTATCCTCATCCCATCTTCCGTGTTCTAGGGGGTAGCCTGCCCGCACTTTGTGAACAATGTGGCAGCCAGCTCTGTACTCTCGCTTGCCTAGTAATCTCGCCACTGTGCTTCCTGCCCACTGTATCTTTGCATATCTACCTTTACTCCTGCTTCCATTCCTAGTGAATACGCCGGTTATGGACAATATATTGGGCGGGTATGTCTTTTGTATCTTTGTTATCATTTCTACTGAATGCCGTGGAGAACGGAGTCGGGAACACCCTCCATGCACCACTACAATAACTAATGCATGTCCGAAAGGGCTTCACCGCAGACGAGACTCACGGTAGCGGAGGACAGTGGGACCTACGTCATATGCCAAAGTCCACGTTCATGTAGTCATACATGCATTGATCTACATGTATGACCGCCATTTCCCTACCCATTTCATCCGGCCACTATATCGTTTTCGCCCGAGGTGTATATCTTGTATGAGCTCTACACTATCTCCTGTAGCAGTTTCTAGACTATGCATCTACTCTAGGCCTATAATCAAGGCAACTAATATCACTGAGTGCCCAATTGACATTAACCGGAATGGAGGAGGATCCAAGGAAGATATACCAAGAACCGAGGAGTGGGTTTGGAACTCAGGGGACTCAATAGCGAAGGTGTGCAAGAGGCGGTTCAGAGAGAAGTGCACAAGGAAGCTGAGGAAAGGACGGAAAACAATGAGAACAGCGGGAGAGGCTATGGAAGGCGCGCACCGAGTTCGACAAAGGAAAACTTGCCAAAGCAACTGCGGACATGCCAAGGAGGAACAGGTCAGCGCTGACGCAACTGAGAATAGCCTGACGCGTCCCGCTGAATGGATATCTCTACAGATTCAAGCTCAGAGACAACCCGTGGTGCTAGGCATGTGACAAACAGGCGAAGGAGACAGTCGGACACTACCTACTGGAGTGCAAGGCATATGAGGACGCAAGAATGAACATTGCGCAAGAGGTGGAGCCGAACGAGAGGCTACGCCTAGAAAACCTCTTGGGAAAGCCGAATAGATGGAGATCACTCTTCAGATACATCAACGCCATGAGGGCATGTGGGGGAAACTGGAGGACAAACGCAGTATGGAAAGGAAGAAGAAGAGCGGGAGAGAGAGAAACGGAAGAGGGAGAGAAAGGGAGAACAGGGAAAATAAGAGGGGACAAAGAGAATAGGAGGAGATAGCGAGGATAGGAGGAGAACAGGAGGGGACGGTAAGAATAGGGGATGAGACAAGACTCGGCGATCCCAATGCAGCATATCTTCCTTCTTCAACAGTTCGTTGTCTTTCACGGAACGCCATTCTACTGTAGCATATATAAAGACTCGGACATCGTAATCACATTACGGATCCATAGCAATCGTAGTTACATAGATCCAGTAAGTAGGTCGGGCCCTCAGGCCACAGGTTTCGGCAGAAGCGGACTCTCATGGACAGTAGATAAAGAGTAGGCCAAAATGTACGGACTCAGGGTCCTACATAGAACAATAAAAGACCGTAAATCGAAAAAAAAAACTCTGGCGGCTAACACAACAGCAACGGGCGTTGCAAATTTGTCGCACCTTTATCCAACTTGTAGGGAGAAATTTAACAGTGGAAACTTACTCGAAGCTCCGACTCCGGTCCAAACAATTTTTGTTGAGCTGACGCGAATATGAAGCTCGACTGCGTTCACATCAATGTCATCAATACTCCCATGTTTCTTGCATTGACTGCAAACACCTGGAGCCTGTGTGAGAATAGGCATGAGACAAGATGTGTTGTGTTGGTTGGGCTTAGGCTGGCAACAGGTCTGGAGTCACTATTCAGTACTTAACATTGTACACACTAGGTGGTGTGTTTAAATGTGAATCAAAGGTATGTTTAAATTGATCAGAGGGTATTCAGATGAAACAATTGATTCTGGCGGAAAACAGACATTCAGATTTGTGCCAACCACTACTACAACTAAAAGGGGTACATCTGCAATTTGATGAAGGCTAGCTCACTAAAGGCAGAATCCACCTTGTACAAATATTGCCCACATGGCTGCATTATAGATATATTGACCCCGAACCAGTGTTTCGATGTTGGTGGCCTATTCTGGAATAAGAAAGATGGCATGGGATATAAGAACACCTTACCGGAGGCGGGGCACGGACTAGTCCAAAGTCGATAGGAACCGCGGTATTGATAGTACCGGTGGAGGGCACGTACCACTCCAGACAATGTGAGCTCTCATACGAAACTGAAGTTGAATCGAGACTCACATTTCCGGGATGATTATCTCCATGAACGAATCCAGCACCAGTAGCGAGTCTCTGGTTCTGGCTTATAACTATGGTACGAGCAGTTTCCATGTCCGCCTCACAGGCAGCCCTCGTTGCGAACCTGGTTTTATCTGCGTCCCATCGGAGCCAGATCTCACCCCCAGGGGCCGGTGCAGTGATCAACCAAGTATAGCCCAAGTTAGAGCCACTCGCTACGAAGATATTGGTTCCCAGCACTTGAGAAGCTTCTCGGGTGTTTGTGATTTCATTTAGGAAGTCCTGGCTCGGTGGGTCGACGCGGATTGGTCGCTTGGCGTAGAAAGTTCCGTTTGTGGCGACGGCTGTTGCTTAGAACGTCTAAGCAGATCACGTCAAACAACATTCTCCGGTGGTGAGAGCATGATTCGGACGAACCACGGCACCCCCTTCACCAGAAACTTCACGGTCTAGTCTGTACTGCATTCCGTTGATCGTGATTGCTGTAAACGTTTGTCAGTCATGTTTAAATCAACTGCCGGAATAGGCTGACTTGATCCAACATTTTGCCTTCGAGAAAGGCTAGTGGATCCTTCAGTATCCGGGGGCAGTGCCAGAACACAGGCTATGTTGGCGAGATAGGGGGCGAGGAGGAAAGTGGGAGAGGCAAACTTCATTGCAAATTGTGCTGGAGCTAAGCTGGGGACTGTCATAATAGCTTGTGGATTTTTATGCAATTTCAACCAGAGTCTACCCACGGTTACACCGGCTGGTCCTGCAATTCGAATACACCATATCGAGGCAAAGGACCAGAGACGAGGTTCTAATGCTCATTCCATCTACTCCGATTGTTCTGGTGGGAAGTTGATTACCAAACCTGAGAAAGACAGAAAGGTATGGCCGTACTCGCGACGCTGACACGTAATATGGTTGAATCTCATCCCAAAGCAAGACAAGCCACTAGAGGTTATTCCAGGACGAGGCTGAACCCTCCTGCTGTGCGAGTCAGAGAGATCGAAAATTGAAGAAAACTTGGAGATGGAGGCTCCAGTAATAGATTAATGGTTTGTGGTCACTTGCCTCACATGGGAGGCGCCTTGCCCCGCAGGTTACAGATATCTAATTGGCGAGCCCTGAGCTGAGTTTCTGGGCCATTGCATTTCCGTGTCACTCAGGGAAGGGATCCGAACAAAGCAGAGACTTCCGTGCACTATGCCATAAGCCAGGAGACCTCGTGTTCCGTGCTACAACCGCATGGTACAGTCAGGATGAGTAAATAAGAATGGCGAAGGTAGAGGATGAAGTTCTAATCGTTATTATATTAGGTGAGCCGTCTTTTCTCCAGTCGTTAGCATGGTTGAGTTGATGGCACATTCCTAGTCTGTTACTCGTCGCACTAGAATTGCAATTGGAGGTTGCCAATATGCCCAACTCCCAATTAAACAAGACGATGGAAGCATTCCTTTATCTAATAGATGGACTGCTCGAGAAGTAGCGCAGTGCATTCCCAGACTCGTGTTGTGTTTCTAGACTGTGGGGCCATCTCCTTCAATGGTTCTGGGGTTTAGGAGTAACGGGGTCTAGACTGGCTCTATAGTTGCAGAAGAATTGGAATGCGCCTTCGAGTTCATTGAAGCTGGGGCAGACGCACACGCGGTGCATCGGAAAGGAAAGCTGTGACGTTGGGTGTTAGATTTCCGGTTCGAGATCCTGCATCAATAAATATTAATGGTCATTTTTGCTCCGTGCTATATATTATATATTCCGCGAAAGTATGCTATGAATTCCAAAGTCAGGGTAGGGGAGTTTGGTGATAGGCGCTGTCACGCTTGCGATAGCTTACGTGACGGTGGCAGAGTCAAGACAGGCGCCTGCTGTCTCTATGAGTTACCAACTTCCTGATCTCCTCAGCCTTTTGACTTCTTTTGCCGGGGATGACGATGACGGAGATTTGCACATCAACTCTTCTTATCAACACGTTTCCGGTATCTCTTTGTCGTGGATCCTTGGGCATCTACGTCGTTCGGAAGATCTTGCTATGACCAAGAACTCGCGGCTCCAGAAAACAGCGCGCGAATTTCTGAAAGAGTATAACCCTGGGCTACTTGCCAGCACTTACTTTCCCTTTTCTTCCGTCGCGAAAAGTGCCACTGTCCCCTCGATTTTGCAAATAGCCACAGAATGGATGGGCATATGTGCTCTAGTCGCCGAGGAGACGCTTCGGCCTCATCGGATCATTGATTTTGAAGGCCTTTCTCCAGTATCGCCTTCAGAAGCAACTCAACCCGTCAAACCGCTTTCCGATTTACTGGTTCAATCGCCTTGGCAATGGTATGTGCTCGCCCATAGTCCTGAGCGACTGGTCGCAGATGCCACACTACTGACTCTTGCTATCGTCCTCCTAGTATCGTGCATCACCTGTCATACTTCAACTCCGCCTCCAGTGAAACCTTGCAAGACCTCATCCAGGAACTCTTAAATGCTCACTTTCATCCCCCACCCAAGCCGAACCCCTCACGGCTGTCGCCTGCCCCAGTTACGGAATATTTGGAATGGCGAATAACAATGAGCGGTCATCGAATAGTTTCGGAACTGTTCCTTTCGATGGAGAAACACGTTCAATTTCGGCGTTCACTGGCGTTGGCACTTGAGATCATTGCTTGTGTCACGGTAAGCCTCTTGATCGTCGTGCCATTTGTCACGTGATTCTAACTATCTCGTAGGAACTTTTCGCCTACAATATCCACCAAGCATGGCATTCTAGATCGAAAAGCGACCGCAGTCACTTGAATCTGATAGCTTTTCTTCTGGCAGCGGACGCAGAGCTCACCTTACAAGGCGCAGTCAATTTTGTGGGAGCCATGATACGTGAGCGCATTATGCAGCTCAAAGACGAGCTGGAGACCCACAAACGCCCTTCAACAATCACCGACGCTGCGAGAGGTTCGGGTGGCATCCTGAGTAGCCTATTCCCTTCTTTCTTCACCCGAAAGGCCGCTTCCTCGCCAGCCAACACGGATGCAGCACCCGACACAGACACCACCCAGGACTTGCCAGATGATTCAAAAATCCGGAGGACGCTGCTAAACTGGGTGATGGGGACTATCCATTGGGCATATGAAGTTGAATATTTCTTCCCTAATCTCGAAGACAATGAGCAACGCCAATCAGGCCTGAGGAGAAAGAGAGGGGGTGAGATCAGGGATTATGGGTGGATTTTCCTGATTAAAGGGCAGGACATCGGCGAATCTTAAGCATGGTCATATATGTATTTGTTGGTAGTGCACACCTAGTTTATGCTTTCCCTGTTCATCGAACCCCCAAAAGGCACTAAGTGGGTTGTGGGCTTGCCCTCGTGTTTGCATTGTGTATGGCTGACAGCATTCCACGGTTTCACCTTGTGGTATAATAGGTGCATCCCATTGTGGTGCAGCCATCCACCCAACTATTTGACTCTTTGTTGCTGCACCCTTCCTCTAGGGTCAAAGAACACCTCAAGGCCACTTTATACAGTGTTGCCAATGGTATCAAGGTGTCCCGTCAGTAAAATGTATTTATACTTAGGCAGGGCTTAGTCAACTTGTGCTTAGGCCAAAGGGAAAATTAAGGCAAGTTGGCCTTAGGGAGGTTACTGTCCTAGGATGGCCTTAATTGTGACTTAGGGTGTAGCCTAAGTTCATTTCTAGGTCCATTCCTAAGTTATTTGCCCAAGTCAAGTCTAAGGGTGACAATTTTGGATTAGTTATAAGGATTGTTTCCATGAAACATTCAAGTCATCAGCTCTCAGTGAATAATGAATACCCCTACTATCCCAGTTCTCATCTGGAGCATTGTATGTCACCACTAAGCTTTCCTCCATTTATTCAACTGATTTGTTACCAGAAAAACAGTGGTCTCAACTTCTATAACATTCCCTTGACTGAGGGGAAGCTAGTTTTCAATGACAACTATGAGTTCTACCAGTGCACCAAGCCCCCCTATGCCCCCTATGATCCATACATTACACAGGATAGCCAATTCAATCCCATTCCATGCCCACATATGCAGACCATCAACCCAATCTATCAACCCCTGCCTCCTCATCAAGAGAAGCAAACTCAAAGACTTTGAATGCCTTGGACTGCCACACTACATTGACTCATTGCTTGATACAATTCACCATATTATGAATCCTGATTCTATGGATGGCAAGCAGTATAAGTATGAAGGAGGGGCAGCTGGCCTCCATTACAATTATGATGAGTATCTGGGTGACAGCAGTATGGGAGACAATGAAGACCACTGGTTCATTGAGGAGGTTGATGAAGATGACAGTGGTGATGACTATATGGAAACAGACAAAGAAGAGAGTAGTGAAGATGATGAAGATGACTACAAGTATGGGTATGGGGATATTGGGTCAGATGAGATTGACAAATTGAATGAGGATATAGAATCCCCAAACAGCACTGCTGTGACTGGAGTAATGATTGCTGATACCTTAGCCTTGGAGATGAACTGCAGTGCCCAAGAGGTAATTGACTTGACAAGCATAGATAACAGTGACAATGGAGACACTATTTGTTATGAGCCAGCCTGGTACCCCTCATTGCAATGTCATATACAATGCCTTAGTCCACAAGCTTGGACTTCCTAATGCCTCCCACTCTACCACTCAAGATATGGGTATACCAGCTGAAGACTCAACCCATTACTGCAATGAAGCCTTTGCTAACCATTGCCTTCCTGGCCACACATCCTTATTCTCCCAAGACTGGCTGACACCTGGACCAATCTTCTATGAGACTGACTGCATGATGACAGAGATATTATGCATCACCTGGGAGAATGCTCCCTTTACTCATGTCTTTGATCCCAATGGGTTATACATCCAAATGATCCATAATAACTTTGACTCTGCCTGGGCCCACAGCTGGAAGATGATTCCCTACACTGGCAAGCTGATAGTATTCCTTCACCCTTACATGATGTACCCACCCGAGGTTGTCCCACATATCATCAAATATGAAGTCATACATGGCTTCTACTTTTGAGAAGTAGAGGTCTATCATGTTGATCCTAACTCTGACAAACCTCTGGCCATCCCTCCCTGTCACACACAGCTTCCACCCCTCTGCAGTGTTGACTCCAATGTTCCAGGCATCGATGAGTCAAACCCAGAAGAACCCATTGGTGACTCCCCTCCATACCCACCACTATATGTCACCACTGATATATTGTCATCATCATCATCCTCTCCACACTGCAGCCTGATCTTCCTTCACAAGTCAGACTCCTCTGACTCAATGCCTTTAGCAGGGAACTTCACTGTTCCCAGTTCTGCCTCATCTCCTGACTTGTACTCTTCCGACTTCTCTAATGGACACCTTCATCCTGATATGGACCTGTAACAAACTAGTAAATAGTTTCTTCCTTATATCTCTTACTACAGACTCTTTGCTTTGTAACCTTGTATTGCAGCTGAACTTGGACTTGAATTGTTTCCTTACTTAGTTAGTTTCCTTTCCTATCTTATTCCTATTCTTGTCTTAGTCTCTATTCTCATCTTGCTCCACTCCATAGTTATGCTTCTATTGACTCTCAGACTTGTAGCCTTACTTCATCATAGCTACCAAATTCAGACCTTAGAAGTAAAGCTTAAATAGCTGCTTTGTACTGGAAGCACAAGCTTCCTATATTCTCAAATCTCAGTGTTATTTTCCTTAACTCTGTGATTGACATTAGTTCATGATCGGTGTGGTAGTAAACATCTTATTGGTCATACTCTTGACTGATAAGCATTTGACCTCTTGAGTGTGCTTAACTGGACACTTGCCTTGCCACCTACTTACTGTGATCCTTCTCACTAGATCCTAGCACCTCTGTGAACCATCTAGTGAGATAGCTGCCCCCTAGCAAAGCTTAGGTGACCAGTGATAAGGACCTACCTAACAAATCATGTCTTGATCATCTAGCTGACAAGACATGCCCAAGGTCTCAATTTCATCAAAGAAGCATTGAAGGGAAAGTGGATGACCATTGAATTTCAGAGCACTTCAATCACCTGGGGCAGGCATACTATGAGGGTTGGGAGGAGCTTGGATAACAATAGGCTGGGGTGGAGATAGAGGAATGAGTGGTTGTGGGGTGACCATATGACCATCTGGAGTGCACCAATTTGCAGGAATGAACTGAGGGTGAGCAGGAGTGTGAGTGCTGACATTTGTGTCATCTCCTGACATGCTGAAGTAATGATAATGAGGGTGATAGTTATAGTGACACTGGGATAAGGCTTCCAATTCATCTCCAGCCTGAGACATGTTGAAGACTGAAAGATGGAGGCTAGGTGATGGAGATGAGGTATCTGATGGAGCAAAGGAGTAGAAAATAGTATAGGGAGAAAGAGGGTGGAGAGGAGATAAGAGGGGATTGTTAAGGATAAGAGAGATTTCTTCAGCAAGGTTTCAGTCTGGAATCTTGAGTTAGATGTCCCTCACAGTGGGCTCTAAATGATGAGGTGAGTTTAGGGTGTAATAGGAAGAGTGCCAGTGTCTGTCTGGCATTGAGAGTGGTTATGGGATGAAGTGAGGTAGAGAGCTGAGAGCAAGAAGAGAGCAGAGGAAAAATATGGGGGTAAAAACAACTTGTATTCATTGTACCTATGACATGGTTTTTATACTACAACTAACAAAGTTTTTGTTCATTAGAGAAAATGCTAGAAAACAGTCAAGAAAATGAAGAATCAAATCAAAAGGTATGAATCTTCCATGTATGATGACATTCCATTCTAAACCCACTTTTTACAAGTTCAACAACAACAAAATTTGAATATGGAGCATGAAGTGAAAATGAAAATTGGATGTTGGATGCCCCTCAATGGCATAGCACATTTGGAGAGTGGATCCTGTCATTGAAGGGGTCAGACACCACCTTCCAAAGATGGAAGGAGATGGTGTGCAGAGAGGTGAGGACTTCATTTGCATGTTCTGGGGACATTGGGGCAATGAGGTGGTGAATTGGCAGTGATTTTGTATGAGAGGAGGAGGAAGGATGGTGTCTTGCAATGCCAGCCAAGCTCTGATCTCCATAATGTCAAAAGCAAGGATGCTCATTTTAAGGTTCCTTTTCCATCCAGAACAAACTAAGTGTGTGACATAGACACCTGCATCCTCTGTGGAGCAATGGATAATGCTGCTGAATTGTAGGGGGTGAACAAGATCAAACTGAGTCACTTCAAATTGGAGGTGATTAGAAATCATTTTCTTGATCAGTTTGGTGAGAGTGTTGAGGAGGATAATGGGGTGGAATATTTTCAGTGTGGAGTAATGAAGTTTATTCAGTTTTGGGATGATAACTGAGGTAGATGTTTTAAAATATTCTGGCCAAGTATGAAGTCTAATGCATTCAGAAGTGAAAAGAGTGAAGTTCAATTTAATGACATTGTCTGACATGAGGTGTTTGATATGGGCTCATGAAAGATGGTCTGGGCCCAGAGTGGAGGAATTAGCACATGGAAGTAGAGCATCTGTCAGTTCCCTAGTTGAGAAAGGGGGCCATGATCATTCCTTTTGGTCTGGAGTGAAGGTGGCTGTGTTTAGATTGACAAGTGAGAACCATGTTTTTTCACTATGAACTACAACAAAAATTGTTGGGGATGACTAGGTTTGGCAATGTGGGAAGCACATCAAAACCATGACCAGAACCAGTGTTTTGTTACCAAACAGAGCCTAAGGCAAGAGGTAGACCACTGCCTCAACACCCCACTCAGTCATTGCCTCTTCACTGTAAGGGCTGGGCCCTTACAGTCATGTTATCATTGTTCCAGATTATCTTGAGTTGTTTGTTGTTAATTAATCAATTATTTTCTTGTTTGTCTTTGACCTTGATGGATTACTCAATCCATCAAAATACATCCCTTATAATCTCATTGTCAGCTGTCATTAGGACAGCTGACCTTATACCTACACTGTGTACATCCCAATACATTGGGCTTATTGTACATCAGTGTGAACTTAAGGTCTGAGCTCTAAGTAAGCCCCCAGAGGCTTACACTTTTTTACAATACCCTGCACTTGGGCATGTACTAAGTGAATCCATTAAATGCAACTATTGCACTTAAAAGCCTAAAGTAAAAAGCTCTTGTCACCACTTACTCAAATGGCCTCACAGCACAACCACCCCCCTGGACACTACAACATGTCTGAAGACATGCAATGACATCTCAATGTGATGATGCACAATGTGAATGTACAAGGCCTACACACCCCATCCACACCCCCTTCCCCATCTATCCCCTTGCCACATTATGAACCAACAATCCCCTTCCCCATCACCACACCCCCAGCAGATGCATCAGCTCATGAATCATCCACCAATGGTGAGGAAGCTCCAGAGGAGCTTCCCCTATTCCCTGAATTCAAGCTGAGCCATCCCCTAGCATTGCACCCCATGTCAAGCACAACACACTGATCTGATGGTTCACACTCTGAACCATCGACACCGGAATTCTTGCCCCCTGCTCTCAACAATATAGTCTCCTTAGAAGACCAAGTCAATTCCATATTCACAGACTATGGCATTATTAAACACCAATGCCAACACCAAATGTTGGTATATGCTGAAATGATCATAGCAGAGTCATACTGGGAAACTGACTTGCCAATAGAAGTCAGCTCCAACTGATTCTGCACTACTTATATCAAAGCTTTGACAAAGCTTTGCATGGCCTACCAAAAGGCCCAGGCCATGAAGGTCAAACAAACTGACCTTACACCCATGCACAGTGTATATAAAATACAACCTACTCAACAGTACCTCGAGCACATCCTTGACTCCACTAATGATGGGATCACCTATGATCCCCTTAATGCCAAAATCAACAAAGTGATTGAGAGGGCTGAACAACACCCAGTGCATGAGCACCACTGTCAATGCAATAATGACAGACCACTGGCAACACCTCAATTACACCCACACCATCCATCTCCCTCATTGACCATGTTATCAAATACTGCCCAAGCTGTGGTGCATCTACATGTGCCCAGGCAACCAGGGGAAACAGATCAAGCTTACAATGAGTGCTGCAGTGCACAACAACAACATGTACAAGGGTATGGCCTAAGGGCCACACACTTCACCATCAATGGGTCCACTGTCACAGATGGTGAGATGATCCCAGGGAATAATACATTTGCAAACAAATTGCAATGCCATGCCTCAACCACTGGGGCATCACAAACCTGACTGCCACCTTCCCTGTTAATGCAACCTGACCCCTGGGGTCAGATCACTAACCTCCACCCACACTGGTCACCTCAACTGCCTCCTATTCCTTCTCCCAAAGGGAAAGGACTGGTAGGTGTGCCATCACCAAGAACAGCAGTGCAGGGTAGTAACTACCCTGCAATGAATACTGAAATCATGAGATCACCATTGGCCAAACCCATAGCCAGTGGAAAGTCCCCAGTGGCTTCAACATCAAATGTTAAAGCCAAACTACCTTCCACCACTAGTGTTCCTATGAATGCTGGTTCATTCCAAGCCTTGAGCACCCCATTCATATTGCCTATGGCTAAATGAACCCCTTGTGCTAATAAATGGAGTGACCAGGTCACTCTACAATGGATGCGAAATGAAGACATCCATACTTGCAGGTCATCTCTGATAGATGACCAATATATTAGGTTCAACAGACATATACCTATTGAGGCCACCATGTTGGAACACAAGGAGCAAAAGGCAGCTACTTGTGTGTTCTTTAGAGGCCCCCTCAAGACACCTCAGACAGTTAATACCTGTAAAACAGTCAGGATGGCCTCCCCACCCCAACAACCATCCTTGCAGGGGCAAAATCTGCCCCTGCTATACAATCTACATCCCCTCCAAAATCTTCCTCCCATACAAGAGGAAGAAGGAGAGGAAGAAGATGATACAAAGGAGGAGCAGGAGGTGTACATCACCTCACAACTCCCCATACCAAACTGAGGGACCCGTCAATACTCCCTAGTCAGAGAGGCACATGACAAGTCAGTAACTCTGGGGATCATACAATCTGTCCAGAGTTACAATAACCTCATGTATGATCATTTATACTGAATGATTGACCAATATCTTGCACAACCAATTGAATACCCTAAAGGTTATAAACCTTTGTTGAACAAGCTTCCCACAGAAAAGAGCTTGGAGCCATACAGTGGAAGTCACTGATTCTGAGACTTATTGTCATTTGTGACAAGTCTCTGTGCCAACTTTGCCATGAAGGGGCTAGGGGGACAGAGCCCTGCTACAGATCGACTATGGATCCTAACTCTCCAATATTACCTTGTTGGAGAGGCAAAGGAGATGTTCATTCACCATGTACTTAGTATAGATCATAGCAAATATGATTGGACATTCAAGAGCATCATCACAGTGCTCTATGACAGATTTATCAGACTGACATCAATGCATGAGGCTCATGAGAGCCTCAAAGGGGTCAAGTATAGTCCTAAAGAAGGGATTCAACATTATTATGATGCCATCTTGGGATACTCACAAGATATGGCTATCCATCCTGATGATTATTCTCTTATTGAGACCTTCTTGGAAGGTCTCCCACAAACCATGAGACACTTCCTCATGTTCAACAGAGGGTTGTCTCCTGAGATGAACCAACTTGAGGACTTTGTGGCACACACAGCCAATTATGAGAATTGGATGCAAAGCAGTGCCTTTTTCAAGAAGGTACTAAAGCCTTCTTGATCACACAAACCATCAGCAGGCTTCTCAAAGAAACCTGCCACAGTGGAACCAAGAACGAGGACCACATGGGTCCCTTGTCACATATCTGTAGGATGGGATCACATCCCTGCTCATGAGCTAAAGCGATCCTTGAATGCCTTTACACCAAGGTGACTGTTGAGACCCCCACCTTGACAACAGAAACCCAAGGCTCAAATTAAACCTCAGGTACAAAACAGAGCACCTGTGAAGCTGATCCAAGGTAACAAGGCCACAGAGAAAGGGCCTTGTTATGAATGTGGAAAACATGGTCACTGGGCACAAGAATGCCCAGAGAAGGGGAAATGATGCAGCTATGTATGAGCCACACACACAGTTGTTCCAGTGAATGATGAAGAAGTTCTTCAACAAGAAGTTGAAGAAATTGAACAGGACTCAACCTCAGATGACAACACTGAGGTCCAAGAAGAACTAGAGTCTAGTTCGTCAAACAGAGATGAACTAGTACAAGTCAAAGTCATTGAATCAGACTACAGATCTGATGTTGATGATGAATATGATTTCACTGCCATGATTGGTGATGCAAAAGATGTCAACAACAAAGACTGCAATGACTTCAATGTCATCAACGCTCTCACTGTCGAGCCCAGTGAGAAACCAGACCATGAAGTGAGGGTACATCACATCACCCTCCATAAAGAGAAGGATAAGATCCTTTGGCCCCAAGCATCCCTCAGCAAGAAACAATGTCTCACCACTCTCATCAGTGTCAATGGCATTGATGCTTGGACACTGTGGGACTCCAGTAGTATGACTACCAGCATCACCCCCACATTTGCACAAGTGGCTGGAATCAGGGTCAACAAACTACTAGACCCTCACACACTGCAGCTGGGGACAGTGGGCAGTTGATCCACTGTCAAGTATGGAGTGACAGTAAATGTTGCCATTGGAAACATATGCACTCATATGTATGTAGATGTAGTGAACTTTGATCACTATGACATGATAATCAGTATGCCATTCATGCATATGAACAACATCATCCTCAACTTCATCAAGAATGAAGTCAGAATTGGAAGCAAGACCATAGAAGTAGTGAACTTTGCCAGTGAATCAGATACTCACCTGTGCCACCACCATGCAACTGATAAAAACAAGTCAAGTTGACTTGTGGAAGGTGTTCAATGGGACAGTGTCCATCAAACATCCATAGAAGAAGTTTGAGATGACAAACAAAGCTCCCAAGGGGAAACATTACCCCACAATAGCCATCACCTCCTAGAAAAGGTCAAGAGTTCCATGAACTCTTGAAGGGGGGACATGGGTCAAGAAGAACACAAGGTCTCATCCAAGAAGAACAAACTGAAGGAGAAAGCACCTCCTTCACCAAATCAAGAGGGACAAAATGCCCCTCATGGACCACAAAAAATGAGATACAAGTCTTGTTTGATAGACAGACCAGCTCAGAACCCAATGTTTGAGTGGTATTATGACCCCTGAATGCCTGCAGAATAGAATGCCATGGTCTGTGGCATATGGGAAATGTGTCATCCTGGGGACAAACTACCAACTTTGACTGGGTTCACACAACCCAACCTTGACAATGTAGTCGAAACCCAGGAGTTTACCAGGGTACATTACCCTGATAAAATGGTACAAGATCAACTCTGCAGTATGATCATCACTCATCTTCCAGTGGAAGATGATTCAGAAACACAAATACAAAACACTTGGATCAATGCTGAGAAGAGGAATTGCCACCCTGAGCAACAAGGCTGGTACTCCAAGAAGGACATACTGACACTGTGCCAGCAGTGGTTCAGTGAATTCGAGGACATCATGCAAGGTCCTCCCAATGAATTACCACCATTTCATGAAGTAAATCATGAAATAAACCTCATCAATGAGAATAAGAAGTACAATTACTTCACTCCTTGATGCCCTCAATCTCTATGCAGGGAGTTTCACCAGAAACTCAACTGTTATATGAACACAAAATGGTGGGAGCCATAACATGTCTCCCAAGCAGCACTGTTACTGTGCATCCCAAAGAAAGATGGTCAACCACGAACTGTCATAGATGCATGATAACGAAATGAAAACACTGTCAAGGACGCCACACCCTTGCCAGACCAAGATGTCATTTGAGAAGATGTCACTCGAGTGCGATATCAATCCAAAATTGATCTCACTGATGCCTATGAACAAGTCCAAATATGTCTGGAAGATATAGACAAAACAGGATTTGCCACAATTACTGGCATGTATGTCAGCAACATAATGCAGCAAGGGGATTGCAATGCCCCTGCAACCTTTCAGTGGTTAATGACTGCTATATTTCATGATGTCATAGGTATATGTGTATACATATACCTTGACAACATCTTCATATTCTCTGACTCAATAGATGAACATGAAGATCATCTATAACTTGTGTTTGAGTGACTGCACAAACACAAGTTATATGTCAAACAATCCAAATGCAATCTGTATGCAGATTGCATTGACTGCCTTGGTCATATCATAGATAACCAAGGGATACACCCAGATGAAGACAAATTGACCTGCATCTGGGAGTGGCACACTCCCAGAAACTATACTGATGTCCAACAATTTGTTGGACTTGTCAACTACCTGGCAAACTTTTTGCCAGATGTATCTGCATACACCAGGCCACTGCTCACAATCACCCAGAATGGAACCCTGTTCCATTGGAGACCCCTTCACCAGTGTTGCTTTGACATGGTGAAAAGGATCTGCAAGAAGACCCCTATTGTCAAACTGATAGACCCCAGAACTGGGGAACCTATATGGATCATCTGCGACACCTCTAAGACAGGTGTTGGAGCCATGTATGGACAAGGACCCACCTGGGCAGACTGCCACCCAGCAGGGTTCATGTCCAAGAAGTTCACCCCAGCACAGCAGAACTATGCCATGCATGAACTTGAGACACTAGCAATTTTAGAAGCACTAATGAAGTGGGAGGATAAACTCATTGGCTACAGGATCCATGTTATCACAGATCACAAGGTGCTGGAGTTTTTCAAAACTCAAGTGCAACTGTCTAGCTGACAATGATGGTGGATGGACTATCTATCATGTTTTAACTTTGACATTACATATGTCAAAGGAGAATGAAATAAAGTAGCAGACTGCTTGTCCCACTACTTTGAAAGTGATACTCCAGGAGAGGAACACTCCCCTGGAGAATATGTCCAAGTCGATCATAGAATCGATCCTCACTGCAAGGACCTACCCCTACAACAAGCCGAGGAGATTGAGCATCTTCTCAACAGAGTCAATGCAATGGTCGAGTGACCATTGCATTGAAGCACCTGCCTGTGTGAATGGCAGGAAGAATGAGAGATTGAAACTTGTGAGCTTCAAGAAGCAGCCCAGAGACAGGTTGCTCAATAGGAGCCACAAGAACAACTCATTGAGTCTCTAACACTGGGAGATGCATTAACAGGTAACATCTCCACTGAAGCTCCAATGGAGCTCCCAATCAATGTGATGAAAACAATCATGTCAGGATACACATCTGACCTCATGTTTTCAGTGGTGCTTGAAGCACCCGAGAAATACAGTGGTTTTACTATCAATGAAGATGGTATTATTCAAAGAACCACCCTCCAAGGACAGGAGGTGGTATGTATTCCCAATAACTGACTGCTAATTACAGAGCTTTTGAATAAAGCTCACAAGATCATTGGTTACTTCAGCAACCAATGGACAGCAGAGTACCTCCAAAGGTGGTACTGGTGGCCAAAAATAGCCAAAGACACATGCATGTTCTGCAGAACATGCAAAATATGTCAATGCTTGAAGGTCTCGAATATGAAACCTTCCAGAACATTGCACTCACTACCAGTCCCAACCAAACCTTGGGATTCCATTGAAATGGACTTTGTCAGTCCATTCCCTGAATCCAAAAGCTTTGACTACCTCTGGGTCATCATTTGTAGAATGACAAGTATGGTACACCTGATTTCAGTACATATGCAGATGAAAGCATCTGAGTTATCTTGGATCTACCTATGAGAGATCATGAGGCTACATGGCCTCCCTAGTTCAATCATAAGTGATCAAGATTCAAAGTTCACCTCTGTGTGGTGGGTAGAACTCCACAAAATTTTAGGAGCTAAGCTCCTAATGTCCACATCATTCCACCCACAAATGAACAGGCAGACTGAATACATGAACCAGAATATTGGACAGATATTCTGAGCAACAGTCAGCCATAACCAAAAAAACTGGGTAGACAAGGTACCCATGACTGAGTTTGCTATAAACTCAAGTATATCTGCCACTACTGGGTATGCACTGTTCAAACTGAATGGTGGATACATGCCCAGTATGATCTGAGAGATATGGGGTGACCTAACACCCCTTAAGGGTGTTAGACTATTTGCTGAAGCCACCCTGATGAACTTGGCATCTGCTCATGATGCCATCATAGAAGCACAGGTTTTCCAAACCCACCAGGCAAACAAAAGAAGAGGACCTGAACCTGACATTAAAGCTGGAGACCTGGTGTTCCTCTCCACCAAAAATCTAAACCTACCAAAAGGCAAAGCTTGGAAGCTCTGCCCAAAGTTCATTGGACCCTTTAAGGTCTTGGAAGCCAAACCTGAGACATCTAACTACTGTCTTGAGCTACCACCAGCCCTGCAGGAATGTCAAATACACCCGACATTCCACATATCATTGCTTCAGCCCTATAATGCATTGGACAATGCACTATTCCCTAGCTGAAATAAACCAGAACCCTACGACTTTGGCATAGATGACAAACATGAATGGTTCATCAACAAAATCATCAGTCATTGTTTCACAAATGATGACAAGGTGGAGTTCCAGGTATGCTGGAGTCTAGGCAATACAACATGGGAGCCATATTGCCATTGCAAAGACCTAGCAGCTCTAGATTGGTATCTAGAGCTGAAAGGTGCTAACTCAATTTGACAACTACTACAGATCAGTCAATGACTATCCATGGAAAAATTGATAGCATCCAAATTTGGACACTCAACCCTGAGGATCGCATTCCCAATGTTTGGGAACACAAAGATGGGACAAATAACTTTAATTTGTCCTCACTTCAACACCACCACCATGGATGCACAACAACCCCAACACAACCAAAACCAACAATATGCATTGGTGCAGGGTGATGCAAATTACCCTGCACATCCTGGAGGCCCTCCAATGGGCCTCAAAGGGGGGAGGGCAATGGATGTATCGCCCAACCCAATTCCAGTTCCTCACTACAATGGGCAGCAACTCACTGTCCAGCAAGCACTACTATCTAACCTTGTGGGCTCAATACCACAAGGCCTAAATCAAATGGATCCATCACATTTACATGTGATGCCTCCACTACTCCAACCTTTCATGCAGGGCTACCCATACCCTGCATTCTACCTGCCTCCTCCACACATGTACAGTTTCACTCAACTGTATGGACCCTACCCTCCTCCATTGGTGCTATATCCACTATATCAACAACCCACCACTGCACCAATTCAGCAAATGCTGCCACTTCCACTGCAACTGCAACTGTCACCACTGACCCAAGATCAGCCAGCCACAACACCATGACCAACAATGCTGGCCCCAACATCATCATTGGCAACCAACATAGGGAGGAATAACATTCCTCCATCTTGATCATCCTCAGTCACCTCAACTCAAGGAAGGAGTAGAACAAAGAACTCCCCAGCACCCTCATCCTCTAAGGACAAGGGCAAACAGAAATCAACCAAGTCAGCACAGCCCACCCCTTCCTCAAAAGCCCAAGGAAAGCAAAGAGCTGTAGATGTAGAGCTTGAGGACAACCAGTATGTCCAAGAGCTGATGAATCAACTCAACGAAAGCAGGTCTACCCATAGACCTGATATCCAAACTAAGCACCAGCTCAAGACACGCTGGCTGCAATGCAATCATTGAGGAGCTTTTAACAAAGCTCCACAGCTTGCAAGATCATTTCATCATGCTTGAAGGATGAAATAGTCTACTACAGAGGCAGGTCTTGAACCTGCAATGACAACTAAACAAGAAGTTGGACCAAGACAAAGAATGGCCTGCAAAACAGCACACAACATCTCAATTGACAATGTTGTCTCAACAGGGGGTGCCTAGCACCCCACAAACCCCCATGACACCAACACCTCACACTGGTAACAAGGTAAAACCATTACCTTGCCAATGTTGCCAACCTTTGCCTCCTTTGACTGCCTCATCTTCACATTGGCCACCACCACTGCTGGCTGATGTCACCTTACCATACATCAAGGAGGTACTGTCCAGGGACATTGATGTCTCCATGACAGAACCTCCTCAAACAATTCCCTTGAAGTCAACAAAACAGACCTTGAGTGGTATTATCCCATCAGAGTCCCTATTTGAGGGACTCTCCTTTGGCCAACCAATCCTGGTATGCCCACCAGGAAATCTCCTCCCAGAGCCTGAAATCTGACTACATCATGAGTTCATCCAGTACAGCCCAGATAACCCAGATGAACAATTGTCACAGCACTTCCTTTCTCAGTAACTACCACTATCGTTTCAGTGGCACAGTTATTTGTAGTACAAGGAATAAAGTTACTCATCCTAAATTGCTATGTCAAGCTCTAAGGAGACTAGCGGCTTCCTTGGAGGTATGAAGAAGACTACCAACAGCATCCGTTCAAACATCACCCATTGTCAGCATTCAAGCGCCAGCCTAGTGCCCAACCCAACTTTACCAAGAGAGGCCTCTGTCCCCCTCTTCAATGATTTCCAAGTCTTGGAGGACTTCATTCAAAAGCCACCCTCTCCTTCGCCATCTATTGGAGTTAAACACTCCTATTCCACAGACCAATCCCTCTCCAATCACTTGGAGAAAAGCATGAAGTTCAGAGAAGATGATGATGCCACCTCCATCTCCTCTGCTGAGATAAACAAAGAGGAAGATTCCAATGAGGGTTCTCAAGGACTCTCTACTCCCAGATCCATTCACCCTTCCATCGCACTGGCTCGTGATGAAATTGATATATCACCAGAAATTGCACCTTCATCTCATAGGGTGCTATCTCCCTCACAAGCTATCGCCACTTCACATGGCTTTGTTCCACCCACTCCAGGTGCTGCTTGGGATGAATCCCATCCTTCTGACCCTCTCCCAACCATCCCCTCTTTCACTCCCCTTTCTCCCCCTGCTGCTGCACAGCCTCATGCTGAAGCACAGCCGACCCACAGAACAGATTGGTCATCCATCCATGAAACCCTTGGTGATGGCATCTCCATGATCAACATCACCAATACTAGTGACATCATGGGGCTTAAGTGCCTCACTTCCTTATTAGGCTTTGTATCTTCTTATTTAGGAAACTGGGCCAAAACTGGGGATCTTTCCTCTTTTGAGGGCATTCCTCATATCATTCACATTTTACAAACTATCATGCATTCTGATCAATTGCACAATAAGTCTGTCCCCTACAACAGACATCAACTAAAGCTGTATGACTTTGTATCTATGCAGTTTCCTCCCTCACAGACTCTCTCTCCCACTCCCATGCCCATGTCAACAGGTCATTGCAATGCTCATCAGGCTGAAAAGGCACCAGCTGTGTCTTCCCCTCCCCCTAAGGATGCTACTGGGAATCTCCAGAGCTCCTCCACTATTCCTCCTGATGCCTCTGGGTATCTCCAGGGCTCAGACTCACAATTCAATAAAGACACAGTGTGAGCAATTGCCCTCTCCTGCCTCCCCCCTCAAGACATGAATAAGCCAGGTGAGTCTTCTGGTTCAAATATTGATACTGAAATGCTCCCTCCCCCTCCCACCACCACCACTAATCTTGAAGCCATTCCTGAGGCCCAAACCTCTGGAAAAGGTGACAATAAATCCAGCTTGTGGACCTCTGTCACCCACTGATGGGCACCTCACAAACTGGTAGCCACCCAAGGTCAGTGTAAGCCTATCATCACTCCCTCATTCCCCCCCCAAGCCCCTAAATCCTCTCTCCCTCCCTCCCCTCCTCCCCCCATCAACTACAAGACCCATCCCAGGTCGAATGTCCCATCCCCATCTACTCAGAGGTTGTCCTATGCCAGAGCTGCCTCCAACTCCCCCCTTAAATCTGAAGAATTGCAGAAGTATGCTACCCTTCAGAACCAATTCCCCCAGATGTCACCAGTTGACATCATTAACTTCTTCCACTCATCAGGAGACATTAAATCTCCCTCCTCAACACCATCCAAACCTTCACCCTGCCCCTCCAACTCTCCCAAGGCCACTCAAGGCCCATCACACAAGAACATTGTTGTAGGGAACAACAATGTCTTTAAACCTATCCTCATCACTTCTCTCAACCTCGTAGTGAGGAACTGCAACAATGCCCTTTACCAAAAGGGTTTCTTGCTTAAAGTCGAGTCAGCAAAGTCCAATGACAGGACCCTCTGGCTCTCCACCAACCAGGTTGTGACAGATGAGGAACTCCTCATCGTCAAAAAAGGCATCACTGATTCCAACCAGTCAGCATTTGCCACCCAAGAAATTAGGGATGCCATCATCCCTTCACTACCCATGTCCAAATCATTCATCAAATTGAGGAATCTCCCATATTTCTGCCCCAATGGCACTCCACACACCTCCAACGACTTCAAGGAAGTCATCAAATCCTCCCCATACCACGAGATGACTCAACATCTTGTTGGCAAACCATGCTTCCACCGAGTCTCCCCTCATTCTGACTCCACCATCCTTTTCTTTGATCTCTGGGACTCACAATCAGCCACTAGGGCCAAACTCCTCATCAATCACACTCTCCTGTTCGAGAACCACATCTGCACCTTCTGTGGTGCCTCTATGTGAACTGCCTCTCCCCTTTGCAACAGATGCTGGAGGTGGGGCCACCCTACACATCTGTGCAAAGCATGTAACCCAAGGTGCTCCATCTGTGGAGACCCCCATCACACTGAAAACCACCGATGTTACGGCCTAAACTGTTTTCAGTCATGAAAGCGGTACTTAGATTATAATACAATCAAGTTTTACGGCTAGAAT